>CM077087.1:43735137-43831479 GCA_039513925.1 Platanthera zijinensis
GAGATGAGACAAAGACAATTATCGTCGAGCTTAGGTCGACGAAACGTCGAACTCCGTTCGACGCTCTCTGAGCTCAACTCTGCTAAGTCGTCGAACTCCGGTCGATGATCTTCAAGCTCAGATCGACGATCTGCCTTCAGCTTATTCTTCAGGTCGCTGAGCTCCGGTCGACGATCTTCGAGCTCAGGTCGACATTTTCTGTCTGATGATCATTTCAATCTTTGAGCTCAGGTCGACGATCGTAGAGCTCAGATTGACGTTTTTCCTGAGAGATCGACGACTTTGAGCATTCAAATTCAGTCAGCTTTTGGAATGTTTTTCAAATTCTCTTAGCATTTATTTCAAGAGATCTGCTAGCCGTTTTCATTTATTCTGGAGCAAGTTTCAAGGGATTTATCAGAGAATGTTCATTGGACTTTCCTCCAGAAGACAAAACATTTATGGAAGACATTTATTAACTGCTAACGGCTATCTTGGATAGAGGATCTTCAGAAAATAAAACATCCTACAGCAGATCAAGACAATCCATCTATCACTCAATACAGACATACACAGATAGTCAGAAAAACTTAGAGAAAAATCAAGTGATCAATCCTAGAAAATTAGTTGAATATTGGCATACTGAAAAGTGATCATAGCTTCAACATCAAGGACTCCAGACAATTCATATTTCAGCCTCTGCTGAAACCATCTTATGCTGGAGATCTGAAGCTTCTGAAGACCTATCACCCTAGCAAAGCTCTCATCTCTGAACCATCTACATCTCAAGGGGAGATTTGACAACACAATCAATCCACTAAGTCTTCTCTCAGTGATTGAGACAGATAAGACAACTTCACCTCTTCCTTTTTCTTTTCTTGCTGTAAAAGGGTTATTAAGACTCCCTTCAAAAGTTTTGATTCTGGTTCTGAGAGCCTTGTCAAAACTCAGTGGTGGAAAGACACCTGATCAAAAAAATCCGGTTTGGTTTTTGAGCACCTTATCAAAAGCTCATTGGTGCCCAGGATACCTGATCAACTCATCCTGCAGTGGATTCCTACCAAGGGTGGTAGAAGAGTGGATGTACCCAGGTTTTTGGGGAACCACTATAGCTCCTTGTGTCTTCTGGTTTCTTGTGCATATTCTTTGCTATGTGCTGTGGTTTTTATTTTTACTGCTTTAGTTTTATTTCTACATCAAAGCACCTTACACCTATACATAAATTAAGCCTTTACTGCTGTGCAATTTTAATTTGTAAATTTAGTTTAAAATACTCTAGTCACCCTCCTCTAGAGTTAAGATAGATCTTACCCTCACTTTCAATTGGTATCAGAATCAGGTTGGTTGTTCATACAGGCTAAAACCTGAACCAAAAGATCCTTGATAAGATCAATCTTTTAAGAGGGTTATTTTCATTATATTTAATTTTATATAAAGACATGGCACAGAACAAAGATTATGCAAGCACCAGGCCTCCAGTGTGCAATCCATCCAAGTTTGCACTTTGGAAAGCAAGGATTAGACTTTATATGAACTCTATTGATGAAGACATATTTAATTCTGTTTTGACAGTGTGCCCAAGTCCACCAGCAAGCTCAAGTACAAATGCTGTTCCACCTCCTTAAGGAATAGATGCTGAAATAAAGAAGTTGAAGACTGTAGATGCCAAGGCCATGAATATCTTAGCTCAGACAATGTCTGATGAGATATTTCAGAAGGTAGCTGAATACAACTCAGCCAAAGGAATTTGGGACAAACTTTCTGAGATTGTCTCAGGATCTGCTGATGAGAGAAAAGATAGAAGATCCCATCTCATATCCCAATATGAGAACTTCAAGAAAGAAGAAGTTGAGTCAGTAGCAGACATGTACAACAGATTAAGTCTGATTATCAATGAGTTAAAGACTCTGGATAAAGAAATCTCATTGACTGAGCTGAATGACAAAATCCTAATGTGTTTCCCCAGCACTTGGGATTCAAGAATCTGGTCAATCAAAGATGCTAGAAGTCTAAATGAGATTACAACTGAAGCTCTCCTGGGCAAACTCAAATCTTATGAGCTGTTCATTAAAAATCGAGAAGAAGAACAAAAGGCTACTTCTCTAGTCATCAGAAAATAGAAGACCATAGCCTTCAAAGCTACAGAAGAGGAGCCTGAAGATAAAGCTACAGGAAATGATGAGCTCCTAAGTCTACTGGCCAAAAGATTCTACAAAATGGCCAGAAAAGACTTCAGAAAGAGATCATACAAGGGACATGATAAGCCAAGGTATGATAAATCCAATAACAACAAAGAAATTATATGTTTTGGTTGCAGGAAACCAGGCAATATTGTGTGTTGGAACACCCTATTACTAATTTGGGTAAGGATCACTATGCTTGTCTTAGGATCCTAGTTGACCTAGTTGTATAGTTGAGAAGGTCAACATTAGAATGAGTCTAGGGTCTAGAACTTAGTTTTGAAGCTGCCCCCAAGACCACTCCAAGATCAAGGATGAAGAGCTAAGTCTAAGGCAATTTTCGTCGAGCTCTGGTCGACGAATCGTCGAACTCAGTTCGGCGCTCTCTGAGCTCAACTTCAACAAATCGTCGAGCTCCGGTCGACGATCTTCGAGCTCAGATCGACTATCTGCTTTTAGCTAGCTTTTGCTTAATCGTCAAACTCCCCTCGACTATCGTCTAGCTCAGTTCGACGATGCCTCCTTCAGCTGTTTCTCAGGTCGCTGAGCTCAGTTCGACGATCTTTGAGCTCAGTTCGACGATTTCTGTCTGCTTATCTCAGTTCATCTCTGAGCTCAGTTCGACGATCGTAGAGCTCAGATCGACGATTCTTTGGAGAGATCAACGTCTTTAAGATTTCAAAAGCTGCTGATTTTTTGGAATGTTTTTGAATATTATCAGCATTTATGACAGAAGATCTCCCAGCCGTTTGGAGCAAGTTTCAAGGTATCATTCAGAGAATGTTTGCTGGACTTTCCTCTAAAAGACAAGACCATTTATGGAAAGCATTTATGACTGACCAACGGCCATCTTTGGACAAGGAGAATATTCAGAAAATCAATTCTATTCCTATGGTCCTTTAGATATACAGAAAAACAACAACAAAAAAACACAGAGCTGATAGACAGAAAAACAAGAAGAGAAAACACACAGAAGAATACTGTTAGCAGAAGAACAAGAAAACTACAACATCTAGATCTTCTAGCTGACTAAGTGTTCTTGCATCTTCATCTTAGATTTCCAGACACATCATCTTTCAGCTGTTCTGCTGAAACCATTCTTTTCTGGAGATCAAGTTCTGAAGACCTATCACCCTTCTACAAAGCTTCTCTGCCTGAACCTCTCTACATCTCAGGGGGAGCTTTGACATCTTCAATCCACTTGTGCTTCTCTCATTTGACTGAGAACAGAGAAGACAACTTCAACTTTCACTTTTTCTTTTCCTGCTGTAAAAGGGTTCTTGAACTCCCTTCAAAAGTTCTGTCTGGTTCTGAGAGCCTTGTCAAAACTCAGTGGTGGCAAGACACCTTATCAAAAAATCTAGCTTTGGTTTTTGAGCACCTTATCAAAAGCTCATTGGTGTCAGGACACCTGATCAACTCAGTCCTGAGTGGATTCCTACCAAGGGTGGTAGAAGAGTGGATGTACCCAGTTTTGGGGAACCACTATATTTCCTTGTGTCTTCTGGTTCTGCTTGTGTGATTTGTCTGCTGTGTGCTGTGTCCTTTTCCTTTGAGTTTTTAAGTTTCTGTTAGCACTCTACACTATAGCTTAAATAGAATTTTAATTTGTGCTATTTTAATAATTCAAAAAATATTTTAAGTAAACTCTATTCACCCCCCTCTAGAGTTGAGATAGATCTTACCCTCACTTTCAATTGGTATCAGAGGCAGGTTGGTTGCTCATACTGGTTAACACCTGAACCAAAAGATCCCTGATAAGATCAATCTCTGTAGAGGATTACTTTCTATACATCTATCTACTCATTTAGAGACATGGCACAGAACAAAGATTATGCAAGCACCAGACCACCAGTGTGCAACCTCTCCAAGTTTGCACTCTGGAAGGCAAGGATTAGATTATATATGAATTCTATTGATGAGGATATCTTTAATTCTGTCTTGACAGTGTGTCCAACTCCACCAGCAAGCTCAAGTACAAGTGCTGTTCCACCTCCTTCTGGAACAGATGCAGATATAAAGAAGTGGAAGATTGCAGATGCTAAGGCTATGAACATCTTAGCCCAAACTATGTCTGATGACATTTTTCAAAAGGTAGCTGAATGCAACTCAGCCAAAGAAACCTGGGACAAACTCTCTGAAATTGTCTCAGGATCTGCTGATGAAAGAAAGGATAGAAGGTCTCATCTGATAAGTCAATATGAGAACTTCAAGAAAGGAGAAGGTGAATCAGTGGCTGACATGTACAATAGACTAAGTCTGATTGTCAATGAGCTAAAGACTTTGGACAAGGAAATCTCTTTAACTGAACTAAATGATAAAATCCTGATGTGCTTTCCCAGCACTTGGGATTCAAGAATCTGGCCAATCAAAGATGCCAGAAGTCTGAATGAGATTACCACTGAAGCTCTCCTGGGCAAGCTCAAATCCTATGAGCTGCTCATTAAAAATAGAGAAGAAGAACAGAAGGCTGCCTCTCCAGCCACAAGGAAAGAAAAGACCATAGCCTTCAGGGCTGCAGAAGAGGAGCCTGAAGATAAAGCCACAGGAAATGATGAGCTCATAAGTCTACTGGCTAAGAGATTCTACAAAATGGCCAGAAAAGATTTCAGAAAAAGGCCATACAAGGGTCATGATAAACCAAGGTATGATAAATCAAACAACACTACAGAAATCATATGCTTTGGTTGCAGGAAACCAGGACACATTGTGCCTGACTGTCCAGAGAACAAGAATAAGGACAAGAGAGATAGAAGAGAAAGAAGAAAAGGAAAGGATCACAAGAAGAACAACTCAGACAAAGCCTCCTTCAGCAAAAACAAACATACAAGGAAGGGCTTTGTTGCTGAGACCTGGAGTGAGACTGAAGAGGAATCTGAAGCCTCATCCAGTTCCAGTGATGATGAGGATGATGCAGATGAAAAGGAGTTCTGCATGATGGCTATCAATGCATCACAACAAAACTCTGATGAAGAATCAGAATCAGATTCAGACACTCACCCAAATGAAGATCAGGTAATCAATTCTTTTGATTTTCATTCTGAAGATTTCAAAAGTGAATTTAAGACACTATGCCTAGACCTACTAAAATCTGAGAAGGAGATAATATCTCTCAGGAATCAATTGTCTGAGCATAGTATCCTAAACTCAAAGAACCTCAAGCTCTCTGAGGAGTTAGAATGCTGTAGGGAGGAGATAGCTTCACTGAAAAGTGAACTATCAAAGGCCAAAAAGTTTGAAGAATCTCTAAATGGGAGGAGTATCAGACTTATGGACATCACAAGCACAGTGAACTCTAGATTCAATAGTACACTGGGTTTGGGTGCCTCCCCCAGCCAACCTATAGTGTTAACAACTCCAATCAAGTTTGTCTCTGACAAAGGAAAGGGAGTAGTAGAGGTGGCTAGGAAGAATGCAGACCTGCCAGAGAAAATTTCAGTTCAACAAAATGCGTCGAGCAGAGCTCGACGATCGTCGAACAGAGCTCGACGATCTAAGCACAGATCGTCGACCTCAGCTCGACGACACCCAAACTCTGAACTCAAGCACTATCGATCTTCGAACAGAGATCGACGATCTGACCCAAGATCGTCGACCTCAGATCGACGATCGTCGAACAGAGTTCAGAATTGTGAACACATTTTCGATGGCTCAGTCAAATTCAATCCTAGAAGCTGCACATCCCATGGACTCAACCTCTATACTGAGTGGATAGTAACTCCTAGGAGATACCATCCTGAAGGCTATAAGAGTCAACCTGGGATGTCCTTTATTTCAGAATTTAAAGGTTATCAACCTAGGCCCAAGGTTAACTGGGTCAAAAACAAATAAGCTGTTTGTGTGCAGGAGAAGACCTATCCAGCATCAAACCATCAATGGTATCTGGATAGTGGGTGCTCAAAGCACATGACAGGGGACAAGGACAATTTCACTTCCTTCAAAGCCAAGCTTGGACCCAAAGTAATTTTTGGAGACTCAAGCTTTGGAACTACAAAAGGATATGGTGCAGTCCAAATTGGCTCAGTCACCTTCAAAAGGGTGGCATATGTTGAAGGACTCAAGCACAACCTGATAAGTATCAGTCAATTGTGTGATGAAGGATATCAAGTAACCTTCAACAAAGCCATATGCAAAGTTCAGTCAGTGGACAACACAACTGTGTTGACAGGTAACAGAAGAGGTAACATTTACTTAGTGAATTTTCTTTCACCTGTAGTAGATATCTGCCTGTTTAACTCCATTTCAAAACCAAACAATTTGTGGCATAAAAGACTAGGACACATTAACCTTAGAACCATTGCTAGGCTATCCAAAGACAACCTTGTTAGAGGACTACCTTCTGGTCCCTACAAGAAGGAAGAACTTTGCAAGGCATGTCAATTAGGCAAGCAAACTAAAAGTAGTTTTAACTCAATTAATAAGAGTGATTCACCTAGGATCTTGTACCTGCTGCATATGGATCTTTTTGGACCCATATCAGTGCAAAGCCTAGGAGGGAAATCCTATACTTTAGTGATTGTAGATGACTTCTCAAGATTCACATGGGTATTCTTTTTGAGGAAGAAGTCTGATAACTTCAAGTGTTTGACAGATTTTCTCAAATGCATTCAGATTGAGTTCAACACTCACATTGCCCTGATCAGAAGTGATCATGGGACAGAGTTTGATTCTCTTCTCATGCAAGAGTTCTGTCAAAGTGAAGGGATCAGGCACACTTTCTCAGCTCCTAGAACTCCTCAACAAAATGGGGTAGTTGAAAGGAAAAATAGAACCCTAATTGAATCTGCTACTACATTGTTGTCAGATGCTCACCTACCTCTATCCTTTTGGGCTGAGGCAGTGAACACCTCCAACTATGTGTTGAACAGAAGCCTGATACATAAACTGAAGGGCAAGACTCCCTATGAACTGCTCAAAGGGAAGAAACCTAAAGTAAACTATTTTAAAGTTTTTGGTTGTATTTGCTATGTTCATAATAATGACAAGAAATATCTAGCTAAATTTCAAGCCAAAGCTGATGAAGGAGTGTTTCTGGGATACTCCATGATCAGTAAGGCCTATAGGGTGTACAACAAATCTTCTTGTAAAATTGAAGAGTCTGTTCATGTTGTTTTTGATGAAGCTAACATGTCTTTCAAGGAGAAGAATGCTTCTACCATAGATCCTTTGCAGGTACATTCTTTAGCTGAAGACTTGAACAAACTGCAAGTTACTGAAAAGAATGACAGCAGTGATGATGAAGAAGAAGCTCAACATCTAAAAGAAAATCACCTTGAAGAACCAGTTGCTGTTCCACTAGAGGAAACAACAACACAGGCTGGTGAACAATCAACACCTCTTGTTGATTTAGTAACAATAAGAGATCATCCAACTTCCCAAGTTATTGGAGACATCTCAGCTGGTGTGCAAACCAGAAATCAGGTCAACCAGAACCTAATGCACACTTGCTTCCTATCTCAAATTGAGCCTCAATCCATTCAAGATGCAGAGCAAGATCCACACTGGATCATTGCAATGCAAGAGGAGCTGCATCAATTTGAAAGAAATCAGGTTTGGGAACTAGTGCCTAAGCCAAAAGATCATCCCATTGTTGGAACAAAGTGGGTCTTCAGAAATAAGCTGGATGATCAAGGAGTCATAGTCAGAAACAAGGCAAGGCTTGTTGCTCAAGGGTACTCTCAACAAGAAGGAATAGATTATGATCAGACCTTTGCACCAGTTGCAAGGTTAGAGGCCATCAGAATATTCCTAGCATATGCTGCTCACAAAGGATTCAAAGTATACCAAATGGACGTGAAAAGTGCATTTCTTAATGGGGACATCAAAGAGGAAGTCTTTGTTAGACAACCTCCAGGTTTTATCTCTCTAACTCACCCTGATTATGTTTACAGGCTGCATAAAGCATTGTATGGTCTCAAGCAAGCTCCCAGAGCATGGTATGAGACCCTAGCATGCTTTCTTCTGGAAAATGGTTTTGTTAGGGGGAGAGTAGACCAAACTCTTTTTATTAGAACCCATAAGTCCCACACCCTACTAGTACAAATCTATGTAGATGATATCATATTTGGCTCTACTGATTCAAATTTGTGCAAGAGGTTTTCCAACCTAATGCATTCTAAATTTGAAATGAGTAGCATGGGTGAGCTCTCCTTCTTCTTAGGATTGCAAGTCAAACAACATGCTGAAGGCATCTTTATTTCTCAAGCCAAGTATGCAAAAGAATTGGTCAAGAAGTTTGGTATGTCTGAAGCATCTTGTATGAAAACACCCATGCCTACCAATGCTGTATTGGATGCTGATCAGCATGGGAAGCCAGTTGATCAGACAACATATAGAGCAATAATTGGCTCTCTACTGTACCTTACAGCTAGCAGACCAGATATAATGTTTGCTACATGCATATGTGCTAGATTCCAAGTTAACCCTAGAGAGTCACACCTAACACTAGTTAAAAGGATTCTTAGGTATGTAAAGAGTTGTCCAAATCTAGGACTCTGGTATCCAAAAGAATCAGGATTTGAATTAACTGGATTCTCAGATGCTGATTATGCTGGATGCAGAATAGACAGGAAAAGCACCAGTGGAACATGTCAGTTCCTTGGTGACAGACTTGTCTCCTGGTTTTGTAAGAAGCAAACATCTGTGTCAACTTCAACTGCTGAAGCTGAATATATGGCTGCAGGCAGTTGTTGCTCACAAATATTGTGGATACAAAATCAGCTTCTAGACTATGGTTACAACTTAGAGCAGTCAAAAATTTTCTGTGATAATACTAGTGCTATTTCTATAGCACAAAATCCAGTCCTCCATAGTAGGACAAAACACATAGAAATCAGGCATCATTTCCTAAGGGATAATGTAGAGAAAAACAAAATTGAACTTCAATATATTCCTACTGATTTGCAAAGGGGAGATATTTTCACCAAACCCTTGGATGAAAAGAAACACAGATTCTTCCTAAATCAGTTAGGCATGATAGATGGAGGAAGTCTTAATTAAAATCCAAGATTTTGAAAAGCTAAAACAGACCAAGACTAGGCTAAAAAAATTCTGTCTTTTGAATGAGTTTAGACTCTGAACTGCGCTCGACGTTTTCTCAAAAATCGTCGAACGGAGATCAACGATCTTCCAAAAATCGTCGACCAGAGATCGACGCTTTTGCTATCGTCGATCTGAGTTCAGAGCCTTCGCTAGATCTAGAATTTTTCTTCTTCTGTTCAGAGGCCGTCGAGCTGAGCTCGACGTTTTTCAACATCGTCGAACGAAGATCGCCGATTTTGAAGACTCTTCAGATTCCCTCTGTAGCCTAAATCGTCGAGCTTAGATCGACGCTTCGTCGAGCTGAGCTCCACGATTTTCCTTTTCGCCGTCGAACCCTAATATAAAATCATCTTTCAGCCGTCGTTCTCCTTTTTACGCTTTCATACTCTGCAACTTTCTTCCTTTTCCCTCCAAATTTTCTACGCTTGGTCGTTTTTGGTTTTCTGTTGCAGGTACATATGGCTGATTCGAGGGCTGCGATTGCCAAGATGAAGTTCGACACCGGTTTCGACATAGACATAAACTCATTTGATGGAAGCGACCAGCGCTTCAAGGATGTTCTGAATCTATTCAGAGAACAACAGCTAACCCAGATAATGACTACCAGGATGAAGATTGCATCTGAGGAGATTAAGGAATGGTGTTATACCGCAGCAGATGAGACTGAGAATACTGTTGTCGGCACCATTAAGGGGACCCAGGTAATTCTATCCCCGGCTTTATTAACTGACGTCTTTCAACTCAGTACTGGAGAAGACTCCATTGATCTGTCTGGAGAGGAGTATGCCTCCATGTTAGATAGGATGGGTCATAATGTAATCAACCCTAATAAACTGCTGAAAAAGAATCTGGCTATAGAATTCCAGTTCCTGGCTGATGTAGTTGGGAAGGTGCTGTTGGCCAAGCACTCAGCGCATGACACAATTTCCAGGTATCAGTTCTGCCTGATGGGAGCCTTACTGGATAAGAAACACCTCGACTGGGGCTCCATCTTCTTCACCCTGATTAAGAAGAAGATAAGCAAGTCTGCAGTCAGTTTTGGAAGAATCTTGGGGGTCTTTCTGCACTCAAGGTGCCCTGACCTTTTGACCTCTTCTGGGATGTTCATCAATGCATCCAAGAGGCTCTCCTGTGCCCTCTTCAGTAAATGGGACAGGCAGATAATCAACCCCTCCAGGGCTGCTGCAACACTTCTATCAGGCACAAGGACCAATCTGGTCACTCCTCTAGTAGAAGAGCTGCCTGCTTCTTCTTCTCCCCAAGCCATATCCACCCAAGCCACATATACCCAAGCCATCACCTCCTCACCACCAGTCTCCACCATTATTATCTCATCTCCCATTACCATTTCCTCACCCATGTCATCCCCTCCTCCATCCTCCTCAGAGGTCTTCCATCCTCTCTTTTCCTATCCATTCCACACTCAACCATCATTTGCCCTTTTAGAGGATTCCCTCATGGATGACTCTCCATCTTCTCCTCCTGAGACATCTTCCCTCCATCAAATGCTCAATGACATCCTCTCTCAACCCTCCTTCATACCCTCCTTTACTCTTCCTCTCTTCTCCTCAACCTTCTCTATCCCCATCATTCCTTCTTCTGAACCAACAATCCCTACTCCACCTACCTCCACCTTTTCAGTTTCAGTCACCATCCCTCCATCCAACTTGACTACTACCTCTGCTCAAGCCTCACTTGGGCATGTAGATCTTTCTAGCCTGGCTGACAGGCTCTATGAGTTGCTAGCTCCCAAGCTGGTATCTCTGTTGGAGTCCTCCCTGACTCCACTCCTGAAGCAAGTCCAGGAGCTGTCCACCAAGCTTGATTCTTTTTCCTCCTCCCAGGCAATCCCTTCTACTGGGTGCCTTGGTTCACCTCTCTCTGAACCAAGGCAGGGGGAGATGCCTTATGAAGAAGTGATTGTGCCAGCTCCAGCTCCAGCTTCTACTCTCTCAGCAAGCTCAGGATGTGCTTTTGCACTTAATCTGCAGAGGTTACTATCCAGATTTGATACAGTCTATCTAAGCTGTCTGCCTCTAATTACTGCTGAAGATCTGTCCAAGGCCATTGTGCCTGTACCTATCTGTAATCCCAGCCAGATTGTTTCCTATATCAAGTCATGGAAGGCTGTGGATGTATCTGATGCTGCTACTAAGGCCACTGTGCCTCCTTTTGTTGATACTGCTGCTGCTGACATAGAAATGATTCCAGCACCTAATGCTGAGGAAATTGTTGTTGAAACTGATGATGCTGATTCTGCTATCCCTGCTGCTCCTGCTCCTGCTCCTGCTGCTGCTGCAAAGCTCAAAGCTCAAGAAGAATATCTAAGAAGAATTGATGCTTTATATGATCAACCTCAGAGTTCTGAAAGTGATCAGTACAGAACTGATTCTGATGATTCTGCCAGCACAATTGCCAAAAAGAGAAAAGCCAGAAGTAAAGCAATGTTGTCAGTTCCTCCTGCCAAAGCTAAAGACTCCAATGACATTCCATATTACATTCTGCATGACTGCCCCATCACTGAACCATGGATGCAATTTTCCAAGAACTAACTAAAGGCCATGAAAAAGAGAAGAAAGCTTGACAAATATGAAAAAGGATCATCTCAACATCAGCCTCCTCCTCCTCCTCCTCCAGACTCTGGATCAGGCTCAGCTCCTCAAGCTCCAGCTCCTAGACAAAGTTCCTCTCAATCCTATTCTAAGTATTACCAAAAGGGACAACATCAAAGAGGATATCAACCCAGAAGGGGTAGTTACAGAGGAAATCAAAGAGGACAGAGACCCTATCAAAGGGAAGGACAAGGCCATTCTGACTCTACTTCAGGTCCTTACCCTTACAAACTGAAAGACACAGTTGCTCCAAGGACCTCTCCTGCTCCTGAATCTCTCAACAAATATGAACCTGCTGTTCCATATGAGGATCCTGAGAACAATCCTGTGGCCTGGACTGCTAGGATGAAAGAGTTGGCTGCTCTTGATCAGATTAAGAAGGCTAGAGAACAAGGCAAAGAAATATCCAACATTACAACCTTATCAGAACAAAGAAAGAAAGAACTGGAAAAGTATGCTTCAAAGAAATTTTTCAATCCAGAAGAGTACATGAAGCTGCACCCAGAGGCTGTAGTTCCAAGGCCAAGATCTCAAACCTCTCTAGGTGCAGAAGATGACAGAAGGTCCAAGAAAGAAGCCCTAAACCCTAACAGAGAAATTTTATTTAAAAAGGGAACTGAAAAGAAGTGATCTGTGTAAGCAAACATATCATCCACCTTTGGATATCTGCTACTATTTATCTGTGATATGCATTGCTGTTTCTCTGCATTTTGTATTTAACTTCTGTATTATTGAATGCTCTTTATGATTGTCTGTAAATAGTAATCCTAACCCAAATAGGGGGAGATTGTTGGAACACCCTATTACTAATTTGGGTAAGGATCACTATGCTTGTCTTAGGATCCTAGTTGACCTAGTTGTATAGTTGAGAAGGTCAACATTAGAATGAGTCTAGGGTCTAGAACTTAGTTTTGAAGCTGCCCCCAAGACCACTCCAAGATCAAGGATGAAGAGCTAAGTCTAAGGCAATTTTCGTCGAGCTCTGGTCGACGAATCGTCGAACTCAGTTCGATGCTCTCTGAGCTCAACTTCAACAAATCGTCGAGCTCCGGTCGACGATCTTCGAGCTCAGATCGACTATCTGCTTTTAGCTAGCTTTTGCTTAATCGTCAAACTCCCCTCGACTATCGTCTAGCTCAGTTCGACGATGCCTCCTTCAGCTGTTTCTCAGGTCGCTGAGCTCAGTTCGACGATCTTTGAGCTCAGTTCGACGATTTCTGTCTGCTTATCTCAGTTCATCTCTGAGCTCAGTTCGACGATCGTAGAGCTCAGATCGACGATTCTTTGGAGAGATCAACGTCTTCAAGATTTCAAAAGCTGCTGATTTTTTGGAATGTTTTTGAATATTATCAGCATTTATGACAGAAGATCTCCCAGCCGTTTGGAGCAAGTTTCAAGGTATCATTCAGAGAATGTTTGCTGGACTTTCCTCTAAAAGACAAGACCATTTATGGAAAGCATTTATGACTGACCAACGGCCATCTTTGGACAAGGAGAATATTCAGAAAATCAATTCTATTCCTATGGTCCTTTAGATATACAGAAAAACAACAACAAAAAAACACAGAGCTGATAGACAGAAAAACAAGAAGAGAAAACACACAGAAGAATACTGTTAGCAGAAGAACAAGAAAACTACAACATCTAGATCTTCTAGCTGACTAAGTGTTCTTGCATCTTCATCTTAGATTTCCAGACACATCATCTTTCAGCTGTTCTGCTGAAACCATTCTTTTCTGGAGATCAAGTTCTGAAGACCTATCACCCTTCTACAAAGCTTCTCTGCCTGAACCTCTCTACATCTCAGGGGGAGCTTTGACATCTTCAATCCACTTGTGCTTCTCTCATTTGACTGAGAACAGAGAAGACAACTTCAACTTTCACTTTTTCTTTTCCTGCTGTAAAAGGGTTCTTGAACTCCCTTCAAAAGTTCTGTCTGGTTCTGAGAGCCTTGTCAAAACTCAGTGGTGGCAAGACACCTTATCAAAAAATCTAGCTTTGGTTTTTGAGCACCTTATCAAAAGCTCATTGGTGTCAGGACACCTGATCAACTCAGTCCTGAGTGGATTCCTACCAAGGGTGGTAGAAGAGTGGATGTACCCAGTTTTGGGGAACCACTATATTTCCTTGTGTCTTCTGGTTCTGCTTGTGTGATTTGTCTGCTGTGTGCTGTGTCCTTTTCCTTTGAGTTTTTAAGTTTCTGTTAGCACTCTACACTATAGCTTAAATAGAATTTTAATTTGTGCTATTTTAATAATTCAAAAAATATTTTAAGTAAACTCTATTCACCCCCCTCTAGAGTTGAGATAGATCTTACCCTCACTTTCATTGTGCCTGACTGTCCGGAAAAAAAACAAGGACAAGAAAGATAGAAGAGAAAGAAGAAAGAAAAAAGACTTTAAGAAGAACACCTCAGACAAACCCTCCTACAACAAGAACATGCATACAAGGAAGGGATTTGTTGCTGAGACATGAAGTGAAACTGAATAGGATTCTGAAGCCTCATCCAGCTCTAGTGATGATGAGGATGATGCTGATGAAAAGGAATTTTGCATGATGGCTATCAATGCCTCTCAAACAGATTCAGAAGCAGAAGAGTCAGAATCAGATTCAGAAGTTCAACTAGAAGAAGATCAGGTAATCAATTCATTTGATTTCAGTTCTTCGGACTTTAGACATGAGTTAAAAGTACTATGCCTAGATCTGTTGGAGTCTGAGAAGGAAATCACTTCCCTCAGAAAACAGCTGTCTAAGTATAGCACTTTAAAATCAGAGAACCTCAAACTCTCTGAAGAGCTAGAATGTTATAGGGAGAAGATAGCTTCACTGAAGAGTGAACTATCCAAGGCCAAGCAGTTTGAAGAATCCCTTAATGGGAGAAGCATCAAACTGATGGATATCACAAGCACAGTGAACTCTAGACTTAATAGTACACTGAGCTTGGGAGTAGGGGTGCAAGTTGAGTTGAGCTGGCTCGAGAGCTCGACGAGCTGGCTCGAAAAAAACTCGACTCGAGCTCGAGCATGTCGAGCTCGAGCTCGAGCATATCGAGCTCGAGCTCGAGCCCAGTAAACCTTGTTCATGGGCTCGCGAGCCGGCTCGCGAGCTTATATATATATATTTAATTAATATATTATAATATATATATATATATAATAATAATATATTATAATATACCTGTAGCAGACTAGCAGTGGCCGATGTAGCCTGTCCGGCCCCGACTCCTGAGGTGACAGGTGAGTGAGTTATTTTTTCTGCATCTGACATTTATAATAATAATAAATATATTAATATTTTTAATTAATATTATTATATAATAATAAAACTCTCCTGTTCATCTCCTTTTTCACGGATTAGGGTTACTCGGGAGGGGGCCGAGCTGCTGCAGAGCACAGAGTCTGCGACGACACCTCTCTCGCGAGCGGCGAGCCGGCGGACGACGACTGACCAGCGGCGACCACGAGGGCGAGGAGCTCAGTCGAGCACGTGGAGAGGCTCAGTCCTTGAGCTTAGTCGAGCTCGTGGAGTTCGTCGAGCTCCGCAAACTCGTCGAGCTCGTTGAGCTCTATCGAGCTCGAGCTCGAGCTGATTAAATACAAACTCGTCGAGCTCGAGCTCGAGCTCGAGCTCAAAAAAAAGAGCTCGAGCTCGAGCTCGAGCCGGCTATTTTTGCCGAGCTCGAGCTCGAGCCGGCTATTTTTGCTGAGCTCGACTCGAGCTCGACTTGTTTGCAGCCCTACTTGGGAGCTTCATCCAGAAAGCCTATAGTTCTGACAACTCCAATCAAATTTACCTCTGATAAAGGGAAGGAAGTTGTAGAGGTAGCTAGGAAGAATGTAGATTTACCAAAGAAAGATATAGTTCAACAGAATGCGTCGAACAGAGCTCGACGATCGTCGAACGTCGCTCGACGATCCAAGAAACGATCGTCGAACTCAGCTCGACGACACCTGAACTCTGAACTCCAGGACAGTCGATCTTCGAACAGAGATCGACGATCTGACCTAAGATCGTCGACCTCAGCTCGATGATCGTCGAACAGAAATCAAGACTTTGAACAATCCTTCAAAGGTACATCTAGATTCAATCCTAGAAGTCCTACATCCCAAGGTTTCAACCCCTATGCTAAATGGATAGTACCTCCTAGGAGATACCATCCTGAAGGTTATAAGAGTCAACCTGGGATGTCTTTCATTACTGAATTTAAGGGATATCAACCTAGGCCCAAGGTAAACTGGGTCAAAAACATATAAGCTGTTTATGTGCAGGTGAAGACCTATCCAACATCAAACCAGCCATTGTATCTGGATAGTGGGTGCTCAAAGCACATGAAAGGGAACAAGGACAACTTCACATCCTTTAAAGCCAAGCTTGGACCCAAAGTAATCTTTGGTGATTCAAACTTTGGAACAACAAAAGGATATGGTGCATTCCAAATTGGAGCAGTCACCTTCAAGAAAGTAGCTTATGTTGAAGGACTCAAGCATAACTTGATAAGTATCAGTCAACTTTGTGATGAAGGATATCAAGTGACTTTCAACAAAGCAATATGCAAGATCAAGTCAGAAGACAACACAACTGTGTTAACAGGTAATAGGAAAGGTAACATTTACTCAGTAGATTTTCATTCATCTAAGGAAGATATTTGCCTGTTCAATTCCATATCTAGACCTAATATACTATGGCATAAGAGACTAGGACACATTAACCTTAAAACTATTGCTAGGCTATCCAAGGACAATCTTGTTAGAGGACTACCGTCTGGCCCCTACAAGAAGGAAGGACTTTGCAAGGCTTGTCAATTAGGCAAGCAAACTAAAAATAGTTTTAAATCAATTAACAAGAGTGATTCACCTAGGATTTTGTATCTGTTACACATGGATCTTTTTGGACCCATTACAGTACAAAGCTTAGGAGGGAAATCCTACACTTTAGTGGTTGTAGATGACTTCTCAAGATTCACATGGGTGTTCTTTCTGAGGAAGAAGTATGATAACATCAAGTGTTTGACAGAGTTTCTCAAATGCATACAGATTGAGTTCAACACTCACATTGCCCTGATCAAAAGTGATCATGGGACAGAGTTTGATTCTCTTCTTATGCAAGAGTTCTGTTAGAGTGAAGGGATCAGGCATACATTCTCAGCTCCTAGAACTCCTCAACAGAATGTGTAACGACCCCATCCGTTAAATGACGTATAGTAGAAGGTCCGGCTGGGGCCCCACACTATATGCCACAAACAGACGGTGAGGTCACAGGATAATACCAAATCAAATACGAATCCTAACTCAGAGCATTCTAGCGGAAGCTTTAAGTTACAACTTTGAACTCTATTGTAACGACCCGGGATTTGGCCCGAAGCCCCCCATGGCATCGCTACCGGGCTGCAGCCCAAGCACCCCAACCCCTCTCCCTCCACAGGCGGGTTGTTGGTGGCCACAGCCTCCCTTTGATGAGCGAACTCGACAGTTAAGTTGGGCCGTACGGGGACTTCCCAGGAGGTCACCCATCCCAGTACTACTCTCGCCCAAGCACGCTTAACTATGGAGTTCCTTCACTTCTCATCACTATATATATACCACGGAATGTTCACAAATCCAAGAGTTTGGCCTTAAGGCCTTATAGTTCCTCTTTACATACAACATGTTTTACAAACTCGGCGCGCAGGCCGGCCATACATGAGTACAAAAGAAAACAAAACAAAGCCATTCGCTTAGCCTTCAAGGGCTAGCCGCAGCAGCAGCAGCAACAGCAGTAGGGCTTCAGCCCATCATTTACCACTTGGCTCTCCAGCACCTGCACGGGACAATCCACCCAACCGGTGGCAAACAATGCAACGGTCAGCTTTCAGCTGACCCAATTATAACAATCCTACCCCTTTCTCGGGGCATGAGTATTCTTTCCCTGCAAAGCATGGCATCAACAAATAGCAACTATGTGCGCGCAGGCACATTCAAGCCATCACAACTATCGGCCACACGGCCCGACAGTCCGTGCACTCAGGGCACATTTTCGGTGTACCGGAATACCAGGGTCAACACCACCGTCTACACGGTATTTGAGCATTCTAGTCTTTCCGGCGCGCGGGCCTAAGACTCTCATTAGGCGCTCCAACAAAACCTATAACCAGGCTTCCAAGTCGGACAGACCTAACGCAGGTACGGATCAGCCACCCCCCGTTGCTCAAGTCGCCGTGCCACCTCGAATACGGAAGTATCCATGGCTATTTATAGGCGCGGGTCGGTTTCACCTTTCCTGTTCGGCAATCTGCCTTTTCATCGAGTTGCAGCCCAACGGCTCAACCACTCACAAAGTGGCAACACACGGCCACAAGAGTTGCATCCAACCCTCTTCATTTCCTGGACATCGTCCAGTACTTCCTGCCGCACCAAGCAACAGGTAGGAACAAGGCATCACAAGCCATAATCACGGAGCCTTCTCCGATATGCAAACAAGCATCACCAATCCAGACCACGTCCAGATGGGCTTCACACAGCATGCCTAGAGCCGTACTCCAATTCCGGCCTCTAACAAGGGGGACTTCACATATCTACCCCAAGGGACACCACGACCCACCGCACACTCGCGGGGAAGGGTTTTCCCTATGCAATGCAGAAAAGAAGGACTTCACATGTCCAAGGAGGGAGATCGTTACCCTTGTCGATCTCTTCGGTGCCATCGAAAACTAGCCGGTGAGAAAGAACCGCAGCAGCCTTGCCTTCACCACGCCGGCTTCGGATCACGAATCGGACCACGGGAACTCCGCCGGTGGCTTGCTCTCCTCCTCCTTCTTTCTCTCTTCCACTCTCTTTCTCTCTTCCTTAAAGCACAAATGAAGAATGACTCTTCATCCTTCCTTCACGTAATAAACCAGCCAAGAAACCACCTGGGCCCTTGGATCAAAAGAGAGAAAACTGAACGGCCAAGATTTTCCCAAAAACTCTATTTTTGGCTGACACGGCCTGTGACACGCCCGTGTCACAGGCCGTGTACCCTTTAAGCGGCACACACAGTTTGAACCGACTGAACAACACGGGCATCGACACGCCCGTGTCGAACCTGACACGCCCGTGTCATTCTTGAGACACGCCCGTGTCATTCTTGAGACACGCCCGTGTCTCCTATTACACGGTACTCACCGATTTCCAAAACCAGTACACGGGTCGGAACACGGCAGCTGACACGCCCGTGTCCAGCCTGACACGCCCGTGTTCGAGGCCGTGTTCAAGGCCGTGTTCGGCTCGGACTCGAATAGGCCAATTTCGAAAAATAATTCGAACACGCCCTGGGACACGCCCGTGTCGAAGGCCGTGTCCCAGGCTCGACGCTCGTCGACTCTCAAACGTCGACTAGCCTGAACACGCCCTGGGACACGCCCGTGTCCCAGGCCGTGTACACCCGACACGCCCTGGGACACGCCCGTGTCCCAGGCCGTGTCAAACAGCCTGCTACTCAAACTTCATGTTGAGTCTTTTGGGGTCTTTTTGGGGTGTTACAACCCTCCCCCCCTTAACAAAATTTCGTCCCGAAATTTGCACGGTAGGGAAACAAAAACCAGCAATGCTATAACCATGTTATAACAAAAAGTATACGGTCTACAGTTTATACAAATAACTCGGGAAACTCAGCTCGCATGGTCTGCTCTCGCTCCCATGTTAGCTCTTCACGGCCAGAATTGTCCCATCGGACCTTGACCATCCCGATCACTTTGTTCCGCAACTGTTTCTCGGCTCGATCCTCGATCCGAATGGGTCTAACCCTCGTCGTTAGCCCATACTCGACCGGTACCCGATCATTCTCCACTACTTGCGCTGGATCCTTCACCGCCTTACGAAGGACTGAGATGTGAAATACATCATGTAATCCACCCAAGTCTGCTGAAAGTGCTAGTCGATAAGCAGCTTCCCCAACTCGCTCCACCACCTCAAATGGACCAAGATACCTCGGACTTAGCTTTTTCAAACGCCGAATCCTGGACACACCTTTGAAGGGTTTGATCTTCAAATATACCCAATCACCCACCGCAAACTCCACGTTCAGGTGCTTGGCATTGTAGTACTTTGCTTGACGATCTTGGGCTATCAATAGCCTCTCCCGAATAGAGCGTATGAGCGAAGTAGCTTCTTCGACTTCCTTTTTCCCACTCAGCTTCGATTCGCCTGCTTCTGCCCAAGCTAACGGTGTACGGCATTTCCGACCATATAAAGCTTCAAATGGTGCCATACCAATACTCGCTTGGTAGCTATTATTATAGGCAAATTCGACAAGGAATATATAATCTTCCCATCTCTTACCAAAGTCTAGAGCGCACATGCGGAGCATGTCCTCCATCGTCCTGTTGGTTCGTTCAGTCTGGCCATCCGTTTGGGGATGAAAGGCCGTACTAAATGCCAATTTTGTACCCAACATCTGATGAACGAGCCGCCAATCATTCGATGTGAACTGCCCATCACGGTCACTAACGATGCTCCGAGGAACACCGTGCAGTCGAACAACCTGCTCCACATAAAGCTTGGCCAATGTTTCAACTGAATCGTCTCTTCTGTTTGGAAGGAAGTGCGCCACTTTTGTCAACCGGTCCACAATCACCCAGATTGAATCATGACCGCGTTGAGATCTCGGCAATCCATGCACGAAATCCATCGAAATATCATCGAACTTCCACTCCGGAATAGGTAACGACTTCAGGAAACCGCCATGCTTCTGGCATTCTGCTTTCACCAACGCACAGGTGTTGCATTTAGCCACATAACGTGCGACATCTTTCTTTAATCCGGGCCACCAGAACAGCTTTTTCATATCTCTGTACATCTTTGTGCTCCCTGGGTGAACTGAGTACTTTGCAAAGTGAGCTTCGTACATCAACTCTTCCCTCAATTTACCCACACTTGGGACGCACACGCGACCATTTCTTCTTAACAAACCGTTGTCCCAAGAGAATTGGTCATCCGGCCCATCTTTTGCATAGCGCTGGAGGCTTTCATCAAGCTCCGTTGCTCGCCGAACTCGGTCCGCAAGGTCATATTGCACCTCCGTCCAGTTCAAACATGCATCGGTTGACGCACCCTTGTCAACACACGATATCTCCATTGCTTCCAATTCCTGGATTAAACGCTGATCATGCCTCTGCAACCAGCTTGCCCGTACCGGAGTCTTTCGACTCAAAGCATCAGCGACCACATTTCCCTTCCCGGGGGTATAGTGAATCTCGAAGGTGTAGTCCCCGAGGAACTCCATCCATCTTCGTTGTCGCATATTCAGATCCTTCTGATCCAACAAATACTTTAGGCTCTTGTGATCCGTATAGATATCCACTTTCACGCCATATAGATAGTGTCGCCACAACTTGAGCGCAAAGATTACCGCCGCCAACTCCAAATCATGGACGGGGTAATTCCGCTCATGCACTTTCAACTGACGCGAGCCATAGGCAACCACTTTACCAAACTGCAAAAGAACGCAGCCTAAGCCGCTCCCGGAAGCATCACTATAGATCTCATACCCATCGGTACCACATGGCGATGTCAACACAGGCGCCGTGGTCAAACGACTCTTCAAGTCTTCAAAAGCTCGCGCGCACTCCGGCGTCCAAATGAACTTTTGATCTTTTCTCGTCAGCGTGGTCAGAGGTAAAGCAATCCGTGAGAAGTTTTCCACAAACCGTCTATAGTAGCCCGCAAGTCCAAGGAAGCTCCTGACCTCGGCCACTGAAGACATCACTGGCCAATCTCGGATGGCACTTATCTTCAACGGATCCACCGCGATACCCTCTCCGCTTACCACATGGCCTAAAAAGGCTACTGAAGAGAGCCAGAACTCACACTTTGAGAACTTGGCAAAAAGCTTATTCCTCCGCAGGGTATGCAAGACCAACCGCAAATGGTTTGCGTGATCCTCTTCCGACTGAGAGTATACTAAGATGTCATCGATAAACACAATAACAAACAAATCCAAATACTCTCGGAACGTTCGATGCATTAAGTCCATAAATACCGAAGGCGCATTACATAGGCCAAACGGCATTACCGTGAACTCATAATGACCGTAGCGTGTTCCAAACGCCGTCTTGGGAATGTCACCTTCCCTAATCCTCAGCTGATAATATCCCGATTTCAAATCCAGCTTGGAATAGACCGTTGATCCTGCCAGCTGATCAAAGAGGTCATCAATCCGCGGGATCGGATATTTGTTTTTCTCCGTCAGCTTATTCAACTCGCGGTAGTCAATACACAACCGTAAGCTACCGTCTTTCTTCTTCACAAAGAGAACAGGCGCGCTCCAAGGTGACATACTTGGGCGTATATAACCCTGCTCCAACAACTCTTGCAATTGGACTTTCAACTCCGCCATCTCTTTTGGCGCGACGCGATATGGAGAGCGGGCCACAGGTTTCGCACCTGGCACCAACTCAATAGAGAAGTCAATCTCCCGCTGGGGTGGTAACCCAGGAAGATCTTTAGGAAACACATCGGCAAACTCTGACACAACTGGCACTTCACCGACACTGGCCTTTGGCTCAACAGCCTGAATTAGCGTGAAGAATAACTCCGCGCCCTTCTGAACAGCATTGACGACTTGGAGTGCAGACAACAGAGTCCCGCCAACTCCTCGCATACCAGCAAACTTCGTCACAAGTCCGGTATTCTGGCCCAGTGTAATCTCTTTGGAGTTGCAATCAATAAAGGCACGCTGCTCCGAGAGCCAGTCCATACCAAAGATCACATCAAACTCCGATAACGGTAGCACAGCTGCACTCAAACCGAAATCCCGACTTCCTATTTGCACATCCACATCGCAAGCCCTATCCGCAAGCATCACACAGCCATTCGGCAATAGCACCCTTGTACTATCCACCGTCACATGACTTGGTACCCCAATGCGAGATACGAAATCCTCAGATAGAAAAGAATGCGAAGCACCCGTATCAAACAGGGCTCTCGCCAAATAATTCCGAATCAGGACAAAGCCTACAGCACACACATCATGCACAAGCTATACATAACCAAAACCAAAAGCACATAAGCAAGTAAGCTAAATCAACTCGTACCTGTGACGACGTCACTTTGCTTAATCGCTTCCTGTTGGCCAAGTTGATAGATTCGGGGCTGCGCCTGGGATGCAGAGGAATCAACCACCGCTTTGCCCTTCTCAACATAAGACGCACCCGTCTTCTTTTCCCCTTTGGGCTGCACAACCCGACAGTCACGAGCAATATGCCCCACCCGGCCACAGTTATAGCATGTACGAGCATCCGGCCTTGATGTCGCTCCCGACACAACGGTCGTAGTCACTTGCCCCAATGGCTTGGACCTCTTGCCCCCTTTCTTCTGGTAAAACGACTTGCTCGGGCGAGGTTCTTGAAACTCTGGCTTCGACACAACCAAGCCCTTATTCCCTTGCACTCGCCTCATGTCCTTCTCCAACGCGCACGCAGTATCAACCAACGCCTGAAACCCTTGGCTCACAGAACTCGAAAGCAGGAATCGCAACTCATCCCGCAATCCTTCATAGAACCGATTCGTTTTCCTTTGGTCATCCGCGAAGATTGTTCCCGCATATCGTCCCAACCTGGTAAACTCATGCAAGTAGACATCCACACTGTCTTCCCCTTGCTTTAACCGTTGGAACTCATTTTCCATAGCAATGCGTTGCGCCGCTGGGACATGTTTCGCCAGAAATATCCGAGAGAACTCCTCAATCGACACTTGTGTTAATTGCCTGCCCGCCAACTGGTGTAGCTCAACCTCGTCCCACCACAACCGCGCCTCCCCTTCAAGCATGAAGGTGGCCAAGGTGACCTTGAGAGTTTCCTCCGCCCTGATCGCTGTCATTATCCTTTTGACACGCGATAACCAATCTTCCGCCTGTGTTGGGGATCCCATTCCCGCAAACGTAGGAGGACTGAAGCTCATGAATTGCTTCAACTGTTGGTCCACTGCTCGTGGATCTACAGCCTCAACCGGCTCGGGTCTTACATCAACACGAACTGGCACCACTGCCGGCTGCGCTTGCCCGGTCGGCTGAATCATGGCAAATAGCGCCTCAGCAACTAAGCGAATAGTTTCCGCAGATGGAGGAGGTGTTGGCACCTCAGCTGGTGCCGCACTCTCATCAGAACGCTGGGGCTCAGACTGCCCAGCACCACTACGTGTCACCTATAGGTGGACAAGACACACATTAGCGAACGTATGCAAGCAAAACAACACAAAAAGGAACGCGCAGATTCCTCAAACAAGATTTTGTACATTCCTTAGTGGACATTCCAGAGTTCATTAGCGTTACAGCAGGTCGCACAAACACGTGCTCGCCACCCCACAAAAGAATTCGACCACGAATTCGAAAGAGGAAGACCGACGAAAGCTGATACCAAAATGTAACGACCCCATCCGTTAAATGACGTATAGTAGAAGGTCCGGCCGGGGCCCCACACTATATGCCACAAACAGACGGTGAGGTCACAGGATAATACCAAATCAAATACGAATCCTAACTCAGAGCATTCTAGCGGAAGCTTTAAGTTACAACTTTGAACTCTAAACAGGAATGTCCAATATATAAACCACCTTTATATATATACCACGGAATGTTCACAAATCCAAGAGTTTGGCCTTAAGGCCTTACAGTTCCTCTTTACATACAACATGTTTTACAAACCTCGGCGCGCAGGCCGGCCATACATGAGTACAAAAGAAAACAAAACAAAGCCATTCGCTTAGCCTTCAAGGGCTAGCCGCAGCAGCAGCAGCAACAGCAGTAGGGCTTCAGCCCATCATTTACCACTTGGCTCTCCAGCACCTGCACGGGACAATCCACCCAACCGGTGGCAAACAATGCAACGGTCAGCTTTCAGCTGACCCAATTATAACAATCCTACCCCTTTCTCGGGGCATGAGTATTCTTTCCCTGCAAAGCATGGCATCAACAAATAGCAACTATGTGCGCGCAGGCACATTCAAGCCATCACAACTATCGGCCACACGGCCCGACAGTCCGTGCACTTAGGGCACATTTTCGGTGTACCGGAATACCAGGGTCAACACCACCGTCTACACGGTATTTGAGCATTCTAGTCTTTCCGGCGCGCGGGCCTAAGACTCTCATTAGGCGCTCCAACAAAACCTATAACCAGGCTTCCAAGTCGGACGGACCTAACGTAGGTACGGATCAGCCACCCCCCGTTGCTCAAGTCGCTGTGCCACCTCGAATACGGAAGTATCCATGGCTATTTATAGGCGCGGGTCGGTTTCACCTTTCCTGTTCGGCAATCTGCCTTTTCATCGAGTTGCAGCCCAACGGCTCAACCACTCACAAAGTGGCAACACATGGCCACAAGAGTTGCATCCAACCCTCTTCATTTCCTGGACATCGTCCAGTACTTCCTGTCGCACCAAGCAACAGGTAGGAACAAGGCATCACAAGCCATAATCACGGAGCCTTCTCCGATATACAAACAAGCATCACCAATCCAGACCACGTCCAGATGGGCTTCACACAGCATGCCTAGAGCCGTACTCCAATTCCGGCCTCTAACAAGGGGGACTTCACATATCTACCCCAAGGGACACCACGACCCACCGCACACTCGCGGGGAAGGGTTTTCCCTATGCAATGCAGAAAAGAAGGACTTCACATGTCCAAGGAGGGAGATCGTTACCCTTGTCGATCTCTTCGGTGCCATCGAAAACTAGCCGGTGAGAAAGAACCGCGGCAGCCTTGCCTTCACCACGCCGGCTTCGGATCACGAATCGGACCACGGGAACTCCGCCGGTGGCTTGCTCTCCTCCTCCTTCTTTCTCTCTTCCACTCTCTTTCTCTCTTCCTTAAAGCACAAATGAAGAATGACTCTTCATCCTTCCTTCACGTAATAAACCAGCCAAGAAACCACCTGGGCCCTTGGATCAAAAGAGAGAAAACTGAACGGCCAAGATTTTCCCAAAAACTCTATTTTTGGCTGACACGGCCTGTGACACGCCCGTGTCACAGGCCGTGTACCCTTTAAGCGGCACACACAGTTTGAACCGACTAAACAACACGGGCATCGACACGCCCGTGTCGAACCTGACACGCCCGTGTCATTCTTGAGACACGCCCGTGTCTCCTGTTACACGGTACTCACCGATTTCCAAAACCAGTACACGGGTCGGAACACGGCAGCTGACACGCCCGTATCCAGCCTGACACGCCCGTGTTCGAGGCCGTGTTCAAGGCCGTGTTCGGCTCGGACTCGAATAGGCCAATTTCGAAAAATAATTCGAACACGCCCTGGGACACGCCCGTGTCGAAGGCCGTGTCCCAGGCTCGACGCTCGTCGACTCTCAAACGTCGACTAGCCTGAACACGCCCTGGGACACGCCCGTGTCCCAGGCCGTGTACACCCGACACGCCCTGGGACACGCCCGTGTCCTAGGCCGTGTCAAACAGCCTGCTACTCAAACTTCATGTTGAGTCTTTTGGGGTCTTTTGGGGTGTTACAGAATGGGGTAGCTGAAAGGAAAAATAGAACCCTAATTGAATCTGCAACTACATTACTGATAGATGCTCACTTCCTCTATCCTTTTGGGCTGAGGCAGTGAACACCTCCAATTATGTGTTGAATAGAAGTCTAATAAATAAACTGAAGGGCAAGACTCCCTATGAATTGCTCAAAAGAAAGAAACCTAAAGTAGACTATTTTAAAGTTTTTGGTTGCACTTGCTATATTCACAATAATGACAAGAGATATTTAGCAAAATTTCAAGCAAAAGCTGATGAAGGAGTGTTTCTGGGATACTCCATGATCAGTAAAGCTTATAGGTTTTATAATAAAACTACTCTAAAAATAGAAGAATCTGTTCATATTTCCTTTGATGAAACTAATATGTCTTTCAAGGAGAAGAATGCTTCTACCATAGAACAATTGCAGGTACATTGTCTAGCTGAAGACTTGGACAGATTGCAAGTTACTCAAAAGGATGAAAGTATTGAAGATGAAGAAGCTGGTCCACATCTGGAAGAAAATCTTCTTGAAGAGCCAGTTGTTGTTCCACAAGAGGAAACAACAACACAAGTTGGTGAATAATCAACACCCCCTGTTGATTTAGTAATATCAAGAGATCATCCAATCTCCCAAGTGATTGGAGACATCTCAGCTGGTGTGCAAACCAGAAATCAGGTCAACCAAAACCTGATGCACACTTGCTTTCTCTCTCAAATTGAACCTCAATCCATTCAAGATGCAGAGCAAGATCCACACTGGATCATTGCAATGCAAGAGGAGTTGCATCAATTTGAAAGAAACAAAGTCTGGGAACTAGTGCCTAAGCCAAAGGATCATTCCATTGTTGGAACAAAATGGGTGTTCAGAAACAAATTGGATGATCAAGGAATTATTATAAGGAACAAGGCAAGGCTGGTTGCTCAAGGATATTCTCAAGAAGAGGGGATAGACTATGACCAGACCTTTGCACCAGTTGCAAGGTTAGAGGCCATAAGAATCTTCCTGGCTTATGCTGCTCACAAGGGATTCAAAGTCTACCAAATGGATGTGAAGAGTGCTTTTCTCAATGGGGAGATCAAAGAAGAAGTCTATGTCAGACAACCCCCAGGTTTTGTCTCTCCAACTCATCCTGATTATGTTTTCAAACTGCATAAAGCATTATATGGTCTAAAGCAAGCTCCTAGAGCATGGTATGAGACCCTAGCATGTATTCTTCTGGAAAATGATTTCATTAGGGGGAGAGTAGACCAAACTCTTTTTATTAGAACTCATAAGTCACAAACCCTACTAGTACAAATATATGTAGATGACATCATCTTTGGTTCTACTGATTCAAACTTGTGCAAAAAGTTTTCCAAGCTTATGCACTCTAAATTTGAAATGAGTAGCATGGGTGAGCTATCCTTCTTATTAGGATTGCAAGTCAAACAACATGCTGAAGGCATATTTATTTCTCAAACCAAGTATGCAAAAGAACTTGTTAAGAAATTTGGTATGTCTGATACATCATGTATGAAAACACCCATGCCTACCAATGTTGTATTGGATGCTGATGAACATGGGAAACAAGTTGATCAGACAACATATAGAGTAATGATTGGCTCTTTATTGTACCTTTGTAAGACCCCCCCCCCCCCCTTTTTTCTTTTTAAAACCCGGGGTCTTATGCCCAGAACCGCTGCTTTGCGGTGACGACTTCGCACCCGGGAAGGTCGTCCCCACAAAACGCCGATTCTGCCGGCCTTGTTCGATCATAATTTAGTAGCAAGTAGAAAGAAATGCAGTCCACATCAAATCACATATATTAGAAAATCTCCACGAAGGGAGTGTCCACAGATGTAATAAGAAAGAGTACTGAAAAAGGGCTTATGCCCGGTACATCAAAGTCCTCACTACAGAATCACTCATGCGGAAGTAAAATAGAACATCTACTAGTAAGCTGAACTCACGGTCCCGGCAGTCTGAAGACCCGTACTAGACTGCCCCATCTCTAAGCGCATCGGCCTCCTGGGCTGCTCCTCCATGCTGGGCTCCACGATTCCCTAATATGATGTTCGGTCGCCCGTCAGTCAAAAAGACCAAGTCCTATCATCCCCCACCCCTTCCCCCATGCTCTAAGGCACCGGGCGGGGAGGAAGAAAGGGAAGGACATGAAGTGGAGAGTACAACAAAAGCAGGTGACGGTGGACCTAGTCTAGCAATTCATTGAATATAAGTGACAGTAATAACTGAGCATAAAAGACAATTAATATAAGTAAAGTAACCTTAACTTATGTGAAGGCACATAAGCCAAGGGATCTTCTGCAAGGCTCCCATCGTATAAGTGTCCCATTAAACTTATACGTTGGGGTGTCGGTTATCAAACATCAATTATAAATATAGTAAATTGACCTTGACTTATAAACCTGCCCCACACAAGCTTATAGACCAAGGGGTCGTTTTGCAAGTCCTAATATATAAGCGTCCCATTAAACTTATACATTAGGTGTCATAGGTTATTATGAATGATTATGATATGCATCTATATGGTGGGTTAATGATGTTCAAGCAGTGCAACTCACACACCCGACTTTGTGTACACAAACCTTAGTTCCCCCTTTTTGAGCCGTTACCTCGCAGGATACCTCCGTAGTGGCAGACGGAAGCAGTGGGTTGGGCCTCGCCCACCTCAAAACCAGTATAGCACTACCGGTCTGACCAATCGTACACCTCAATGCTTGGTGCACTAAGCGGACTCCTACGTACTATTGCCGACTGGACCGTCGGACTTAAGTTTGGCAAAGTGTAAAACCACACTTTGCCGAGTCATCGTATTGGTGTCAGTGCAACGAACTCCCCAATACCGAAGACCCACCACCTTATCTTTTCTTTTCATGCACATGCAATATTCTTAACAGAAACCACAAGTCAAGATCCCGGACTAAACCGTCCGTGTTAACTACAATCCGAGACTAAGCTCCCCGGACTAACCGTCCGTCTCATTTCAAACCTCATCCCTTAGAGCACCGCGGGATGGCGCCCCTTTGAACACCTTGGGACGACTTATCCATTTCCAAAACCCTATCTAACTAGTGTGCAGTGTGAAGCCTTATTTACTAAATTCCTCTTTTAGTTTATCTTGAAAGTTTACGTTAGTCCAGGACTGCCTCCGGCTTATACCCCGTGAAGGGTTCTCAATAGGCACTAGGAACCAAGACGGGAATTAAGGCCCGAAGTTCCCTTTCGCAAGGTGCTTATTGTTATTGGTTGTTTTCCCTTATCCATTCCCTTTTTGTATTATATTAACTAAACTAAGATAGTTTGATCTTTCACTCTCACGGGATCGACGATCTTTCACCGAACACGCGCACCTTCTAACGCGCACCAACTTGATTCTCACCCCTCCTTAGAACTTCCTAGGGTGACCCATCCACTTTCCTCCAGCCAATTACACTTGACTAACTCTACACTATTCCAAATCTAATCTCAATATGATTTTTCCTAAAATTACTATTCGCAGACCGACCTATAATAGTTGATGCTCATGATAAGATATCCTTCAAGTTTTCATCTGAATGACTTAAGTTATTTACTGGGGGTCTATCATGACATAAATAATGTAAATCCAGAGAATTATAATTTTCTTAATTAAACTGATATTTAAATAATTTCTTAAAAAGGTCCCAGAGTTATCAATTTGATCATGAGGTACATTTTTTAGACATGTTCAAGACCTCATAAATTTATGATAATGTCTCATATGTCTAAAAGTTACAATTTCCAAATTTGGCGTTTTCTACAAAAGTTTAAGGGTGTTAAAATTATTTTAGAAGTAATCCCCTTATTCAAAAATTTATGAATCAACTACTTAAAATTCTCATCCAAATATTTTGAATTTAATTATCTTACACTAATACAATCTTAAAACTATCACTAGCCAAATTCCATAATTTTTCACTGGAAATTAAAGTCTAAATAAATTAAATACAAAAATCTAAAAAGGGCATGATTGTGAATCAAGTACTATGAATATACTTCCAAAAATTCATATTTAAACTCCCAGCAGTAGATATCCTCCAAAAAATTATCAGTGGCCAAAATTCACATTTTTTACAAGTTAAATTATTCTTTAAATAATTTATTTACCAAGTATGATCTTTCCAAAATTTGTGAAAGAAGCATTATGTAAAATCCTTTAAAAATTATAGTAAAATTCAGAGACCTCTAATTAGGTTAAAAACCTCTACTGCCCAAATTTTTCTAGATTCTATTGGACAAAATGATCAAATTAATTCAAATACTAAACTTGGACATTTTGATACTTAACAAAGGAGGTATTATGAATATCATCAATAAAATTCCACTAAAATTATCTAGGTGTTAAACTTATCCTAAGATTCATCCTACCCCATTTTCACAACTTTTAGATGAGGTTAGGTTACTGTTTTGACCTAGTAGTACTTCTACCCTAAAAACTAGGGTTTGTCTTCTGAGGTACTTATCTACTTCTAAACTACCTAACATTTCAACCAGAGGTTTAATTATATCATATCTACCTCTCTACCAAAATTCCAAGGCCATACAAGGGCAATTTCCCCTATGTCCTTCACAACCCCCAAAGGTCGTCCCTTAGGGTTTAAACTTGGGTCCTAGGGTAAATCCACCCTAATCCATCCCATCTCCCCAAGGAGAGTGATAATGAACATTTCAAGCCAGTGACCAAAACATCAGCCTCTGTTGAGGTGAGTTGGCCACTCATATCCCATAGTGCACTTTTTACCCAAAATTGCTTCATTAAGGCCTATCTAGGGTTTGGTGATTCCCTAGCCAAAACTCATCCAAATGGGCTCAAATTTTATACATGTCCTAATCATGCCCCCCTGAACATGCCACCAAAAATTGGGGCACTTTGGAGTTAAAATACTCCAAGAATCACCTAAACAAGCCTAGGGGTATTTTAGTAATTTCCCCATAATTTTAATTCCAAATAATCCCATTTTTGGGCAGGGCCTAATTATGCCATAAACGAGTTCATTCCTAATTCCTCAGGTCATTTGGAATTGAAATACTCCATAAATCTCCTCAAGAAGTCTAAGGGTATTTTGGTAATTTTACCCTAATTTTTTATTCCAAAAAGTATCATTTTTGGACAAGGCCTAAATATGCCCTAAACAAGTCACTGAACAAAATTTCAGGTCAATAGGACCTCTGGTTTGACTTGGGCAGTCATTTACATTTCTGAATTAATTTGGCTATTTGCAGCCCAAGACAAAGTCTAATTTCAAAACTTGCAAGTGAGATATCTCAATATGCAGTGGTCCAAATTGGCTAATTTTTCTACCATAGGTCTAATATACCCCTAAGAGAAGGCCACCCAAATTTGGGGCCTTTGGAGTTATACAACTCCAAAAATGTCATTTATTTCATTTTGGGTATTTCTGTAAATACTATAGAAGAATCTTCCCCAAAAATTCTCATTTTTGGAGGGGAGCTAGGTGTATCTAATTTAGTGACATGACCAAAATTTCAGTCCCTTTGGACTTAGGGTTTGGTCAGGGCACACCTTTTTATTTCTGTCCTACCCTAGGACCAACCCTAGAAAAATGGGTCTACAGGCCAGTAGGCTTAACCAAAAATTATGTGTAACATGTCAAATTAAAGCTAACTCAGAGAACTACAACTTTCATGTTGAACACTTTTTATGTAAGTGCCTGGAAGTGCCCTAATTTGCACATGCAAAAAGTCTGTTTAAAAATCACAGAAACTAACATTATTCATGTCATTAAAATAAATACAGGATTATTAATATGCATGCACTAATCTCAAAGCACATCAACGACATCTGCTCTTCTTCCCCATGCAGGGTGGTGAGCTTGAGCCCGAGCACATGGGTGGTTGCGGGGCGGTTCCCGGCGGCTGGTGGCGGCGCAGTCACCGGCGAACGTCTCCCCCACCCTCACGGTGGTGGGGGCCAGCCTTGGCCGGCGTCCCGGCGGCGGGAGGTGGCGGCGCCACCTCACCCGAGAAACCAAAAAAACCATTAAAACCGAACAAAGAAGCTTTTCTCTTCACCCGAACGGCTCGGCTGAGCTCGAACCCGAAGCCCTAAGAGGTCTATGATCTATACATGAGAAAGAGGAGGTGAGGGAGGACCTGCACACGGGCTTGGATGCGAGAGGAGCGGCGGGAGACCATGGTGGTGGTGGTGGCCGAATTTTTGAAGCTTCTTGGTGGCTGCTTGGCTCCTTCAGGTAGGTGGTGGAAGTGAGTGAGGGGAGTCCTGTGAAGCTTTTAAAGGGGAGATTGGGGGTGTTAGGTGGCTGGTAGGCTTCATGGCCAATATTGGCTAAAGTCAACAATGGTGGCTAGGGTAGGTGGGGGTGAGGCTTGGTCCAAACCAGTCAAAAGGTGGCTGGTTGAGTTGAGTTAGCTTGTCTTTTCCTAGAGTAATAAATTGGGGAGGTTGGGGAAGGGGGAGCCCAAAGTCTCCTCTTATATTTTATTCTACTTTCTCTCTCCTTCATGGGTGAATTCTCTCTCTCTACACTTCATGCTGAATTTTGGCTCCTACCTAACCCAAAGGCAGCCCAAAAGTCTATTTCATTTATTAAAACAAGGTTAGCCCAAGTGGGTTGGGCTTGAGCACAAGTTAGCCCATTTGGCTAGGTTTGACTCCAAGTGGCTTAGGGTTGACTTGACCTTTTTTTTTTTGACCATTTGGGTCAACATCAATAGGTTCTTAGTGACCCATTGGCCTCCCCTAAGGCCTAGGTAGGGTTGGGCAGGGTTGATTTGGAACCTTGAAGGTCACTTGACCCTTAGTAAGGACACTTGATCACTTTAGGGTTAGAGTTGACTTGGGTCAAATTAGCCACTAAGGTTGACCCCAATGGGCCCTTGGTGACCCAATTGCCTCACTCAAGGTCTAGGAAGACCTAAATAGGGTTGGATGGACACATTAGAGGTCAATTGCCCTTAGTTAGGACACCTTGCCCAATTTAGGCCTTTGGTGGTCCTTGGTCAATTCGACCACTTTGGGCTGACTCCAATAGGATCCCTTATGGCTCTAATGGATCCTTTAATGGGTTAGGAGTGTTGTGGTGGGGTCATGGGGTCATGGTGGAGCCCTATGGACACCCTTAAGCTAGTAATTAGAAATTACTATTTGCAGACCAATGTGCCTTTCACTTTCATGGCCAAGCTCATTTGGCCCATTTTGGTTCTCTAAGGGTCTGTCCTGACCTAGTCAGGACAAAAACTACTCCTAGGGGGGTCTAGTTGAAAATGGGATGTTACAACCTTACAGCTAGTAGGCCTGATATAATGTTTGCTACATATATATGTGCTAGATTCCAAGTTAGCCCTAGAGAGTCTCACTTAACTTTAGTAAAGAGGATTCTTAGGTATGTTAAAAGCTATCCAAATCTACGACTCTGGTATCCAAAAGATTCAGCATTTGACTTAACTGGATTTTCAGATGCTGATTATGCTGGATGCAGAATAGATAGGAAAAGCACTAGTGGAACTTGTCAGTTTCTTGGTGATAGACTTGTCTCATGGTTTTGTAAGAAACAAACATCTGTGTCAAATTCAACTGCTGAAGCTGAATATATGGCTGCCGGTAGTTGTTGTTCACAAATCTTGTGGATTCAAAATCAACTCCTAGACTATGGTTACAACTTAGAGAAGTCTAAAATATTTTGTGACAACACCAGTGTTATTTCTATTGCACAAAATCCAGTCCTCCATAGTAGGACAAAACACATAGAAATTAGGCATCATTTTCTAAGGGATAATGTTGAGAAAAATAAAATTGAACTTCAATATATCCCAACTGATTTGCAAAGTGGAGATATTTTCACCAAGCCTTTGGATGAAAAGAAACACAACTTTTTCCTCAATCAGTTAGGCATGTTAGATGGAGGAAGCCTAAAATAAATTACAAGATTTTGAAAAGCTAAAAACAGACCAAGATTAAGCTAAAAACTCATTCTTTTTGTGTCTGTAGGATAGTTTCTGTCTCTGAACTGCGCTCGACGTTTTCCCCAGAAATCGTCGAACGTCGATCGACGGTTTCCTGAAAAACGTCGAACGGAGATCGACGTTTTCCCAAAACATCGACCGGAGTTCAGAGCTTGTCAGATAGTTATGTACTATCTCTTTCAGGCCTTCGATCGTCGAACTGAGCTCGACGTTCTCTAGATTGTCGAACTAAGATCTACGATGTTGAAGACCTTTCCGCTTCCCTTAGGAGTCCTGATCGTCGAATGGAGATCGAAGATCATTCCTTTTTTGCGTCGAACCCTAATATAAAATCATTTTTCGGCCGCCGCTCGTCGTTTACGCTTTCATACTCTCTGCAAATTTTTCTCTTTCCCTCCAAACTCTCTACGCTTGGTCGTGTTTGTTGAATCTTTGCAGGTACAGATGGCAGTGTCGGTCGCCGCTCTTTCTAAAATGAAATTTGACACAGGTTTTGACATAGATATGAACTCCTTTGATGGCAGCGATCAGCGGTTCAAAGATATTCTGAATCTCTTCCGCAAATAGCAGTTAGTTCAGTTGATGACCACCAGAATAAAGATTGCAGCAGATGAAGTAAAAGAATGGGTTTTTACTGCCACCAATGAGAATGAAAATTCTATAGTCGGCACCATCAATGGCACTCAGGTACCAATGTCCCCCGCTCTTTTGACAGAAGTATTCATCTTAAGTACTGGGAATGACTCCATTGATTTGTCTGGAGAGGAATATGATTTGTTGTTAGATCGAATGGGTCACTCTGCTGTGAACCCTAATAAACTGCTGAAAAAGAATTTATCTATTGAATTTCAATTTTTGGCTGATGTTGTTGGGAAAGTGCTTCTGGCAAAGCACTCAGCTCATGATACAATCTCAAGGTATCAGTTATGCTTAATGGGAGCTTTAGTTGATAAGAAACATCTGGACTGGGGATCTATCTTCTTTAATTTGATCAAGAAGAAAATTAGCAAAAGCTGTGTCAGTTGTGGGAGGATTATAGGGGTTTACCTACATCACAGGTGCCCTGATCTGCTGGTTTCAAGTGGGATGCACATCAATGCATCCAAAAGGCTCACCTGTGCCCTTTTCAGCAGGTGGGACAGACAGATTATCAACCCCAGCAGGGCTGCTGCAGCAACATCTGCTTTAGGCACAAGGACTGCCTCAGTCACTCCTCCTCAGATCTCTGCCCTAGTAGAAGATTTGCCTGCTTCTCCTCCTCCTCCAGTTGTCTCTGCCTCAGTCTCTATATCAACCACACCAGTCATATCAACCTCACCACTCATCTCAACCATAGCCATATCTTCCCCCATTACAATCTCATCACCTATTTCACCTCCTCCAGCCACTACCTCAGAACCATTCCACCCTCTGTACTACTATCCACCTGTCACCACTCCATCATTTCATCTTATGGATGACTCCTTCATGGATGATTCTCCTCCCACTCCTCCTGAGATTCCATCTACATCTTCCTACCAACAACTTCTACAGGACATTCTTTCTCAATCATCCTTCACCCCATCCTTTTCCTCTCCCATATCATCCATCTCCACTTCAGGAACATCAATCTCAACAATTCCTACTACTGAGCCATCCATCCCTATACCTCCTACCTCCACACCATCCATTCCATCAGTTCCATCCAACATCATTCTAGCTACATCAACTCCTACCTCTACTCAAGCCCCTCTTAAGCATGTAGATCTTTCAGCTTTGGCAGACAGGTTGTATGAGCTGCTAGCCCCCAGGCTAACCTCATTGATGGAGACCACCTTGGCTCCACTTCTGAAAAATGTTCAGGAGCTGTCTACCAGGCTATCTCCCTTCCTCTCCTCTCAGGCAATCCCTTCCTCTGGGTGCCTTGATCCAGTTTTCACTGAATCCAGGCAAGGGGAGATGCCTAATGAAGCTCTGGATTTTCCTGAGGCTGCTAAAGTTTCAGAACCTGCTCCAGTATTTGCAGTGGATCTTCAGAGCCTGCTGTCAGTTTTTGATACTGTGTACTTCAATTCTCCACTAGTTTAACAAGTTGAAGACCTTACTAAGGTCATTGTGCCTATTTTAGAATGTGATCCCAGTCTGATTGCATCATATGTCAACTCTTTCAAGGCTGAGGATGTTGTTGCTTCTATTTTTACTGCTGCTGCTGCTGCTCCTGCTCTGACTCCAGAACAACTGAAATAACAAGAGTTGTACATCAAAAGCATTGATGATCTGTATGATAGACCCCAGAGCTCAGAAAGTGATCAGTTTCACACTGACTCTGATGACTCTTCTGGTACCATTGCAAAGAAAAGGAAGGCCAAAAGCAAGGCCATTATGAAGGTCCCTCCTGCTAAGGCCAAGGATGCTAATGATATACCCTACTATATTCTGCATGATTGCAAGATAACTGAACCATGGATGCAATATTCTAAAAACCAACTAAAGGCCATGAAGAAGAAAAGAAAGTTTGATAAGTATGAGAAAGGTTCATCCCAGTTTCAGCCTTCTCCTCCTCCAGATTCAGGATAAGGTGGAGGCTCAGCTTCTCAAACCTAAGCTCCAAAGCAAAGTTCCTCCCAATCCTCTCAAAGATATCTTCCCAGGGGGAAATATCAAAGAGGTTATCAGTCCAGAAGGGGACAATATAGAGGAAATCAAAGAGAACACAGATTTCAAGCAAGGGAAGGACAAAGACACATGGACTCAACACAAGGTCCTTTCCCTTATAAACTCAGAGAAACTATTGATACCAGAACTCCTACTGTTTCAGAAACTAACAACAGATATGAGCCTGCAGTTCCTTTTGAAGATCCAGAGAACAATCCATTATCATGGACTGCTAGGATGAAAGAACTGGCTGCCTTAGATTAGCTGAAGAAGGCCAGAGAACAAGGGAAAGACACTTCCAACATTACAACCTTGTCAGATCAAAGAAAGGCAGAACTAGAAAGGTGTGCATCAAGGAAATTCTTTGACCCAGTGGACTACATAAAGCTGCATCCTGAGGATGTGGTTCCCAGGGCTAGATCTCAAACCTCCTTAGGTGCAGAGGATGATAGAAGGTCAAAGAAAGAAGCTCTAAATCCCAACAGGGAAATCTTATTTAAGAAGGGAAGTGAAAAGAAATGACATTTGTAAGCAGACAGTATACTCATTTTGAACATTTGCTGATATTCCATCTGATTGCTGCTATGTTGCATGATCTGCTCTATTGTGTTAGATTTTTGTTTTTCTGTATATTGATTTTGTATTTATTACTGAGTTCTGTAAATAGTAATCCTAACCCAAATAGGGGGAGATTGTTGGAACACCCTATTACTAATTTGGGAAAGGATCACTATGTTTTTAGGAAATCAGTTTGACCTAGATGTATAGTTGAAAAGGTCAAGTTAGAATGAGTCTAGGGCTTAGAACTTAGGTTTGAAGCTGCCCCCAGGACATTTCATTGTTTAAGACTTAGAGCTGAGACAAAGACAATTATCGTCGAGCTTAGGTCGACAAAACATCGAACTCCGTTCGACGCTCTCTGAGCTCAACTCTGCTAAGTCGTCGAACTCCGGTCGACGATCTTCGAGCTCAAATCGACGATCTGCCTTCAGCTTATTCTTCAGGTCGCTGAGCTCCGGTCGACGATCTTCGAGCTCAGGTCGACGTTTTCTGTCTGATGATCATTTCAATCTCTGAGCTCAAGTCGACGATCGTAGAGCTCAGATCGACGTTTTTCCTGGGATATCGATGACTTTGAGGATTCAAATTCAGTCAGCTTTTGGAATGTTTTTCAAATTCTCTCGACATTTATTTCAAGAGATCTGCTAGCCGTTTTCATTTATTCTGGAGCAAGTTTCAAGGGATTTATTAGAGAATGTTCATTGGACTTTCCTCCAGAAGACAAAATATTTATGGAAGACATTTATTGACTGCTAACGGCTATCTTGGATAGAGGATCTTCAGAGAATAAAACATCCTACAGCAGATCAAGACAATCCATCTATCACTCAATACAGACATACACAGATAGTCAGAAAAACTTAGAGAAAAATCAAGTGATCAATCCTGTAAAATTAGTTGAATATTGGCATACTGAAAAGTGATCATAGCTTCAACATCAAGGACTCTAGACAATTCATATTTCAGCCTCTGCTGAAACCATCTTATGCTGGAGATCTAAAGCTTCTGAAGACCTATCACCCTAGCAAAGCTCTCATCTCTGAACCATCTACATCTCAGGGGGAGCTTTGACAACACAATCAATCCACTAAGTCTTCTCTCAGTGATTGAGACAGAGAAGACAACTTCATCTTTTCCTTTTTCTTTTCTTGCTGTAAAAGGGTTATCAAGACTCCCTTCAAAAGTTTTGATTCTTGTTCTGAGAGCCTTGTCAAAACTCAGTGGTGGCAAGACACCTAATCAAAAAAATCTGGTTTAGTTTTTGAGCACCTTATTAAAAGCTCATTGGTGCCCAGGAAACCTGATCAACTCATCCTGCAGTGGATTCCTACCAAGGGTGGTAGAAGAGTGGATGTACCTAGGTCTTTGGGGAACCACTATAGCTCCTTGTGTCTTCTGGTTTCTTGTGCATATTCTTTGCTGTGTGATGTGGTTTTTATTTTTATTGCTTTAGTTTTATTTCTACATCAAAGTACCTTACACTTATACATAAATTAAGCCTTTACTGCTGTGCAATTTCAATTTGTAAATTTACTTTAAAATACTCTATTCACCCCCCTCTAGAGTTAAGATAGATCTTACCCTCACTTTCATACATCATACTCAGCACCTTCAGTAGGCAAGGACAAAATAGGAGCTATACATAGCCTTCTCTTTAGCTCCTCAAAAGCCTCTTCACATTTGCCATCCCATATGAAGGCTACATTCTTCTGCGTCAACTTGGTCAACGACGCAGACAGGGTGGAGAATCCCTCCACAAATCTTTTATAATAGCCCGCCAAGACCAAGAAGTTTTTGATCTCTCGAGGAGTAATAGGTCTCTCCCATTCCATAACTGCAGCGATCTTTTCTGGGTCCACTGAGATGCCCTCCTTGTTAACCACATGGCCGAGGAAAGATACCTGAGTCAGCCAAAATTCACATTTGCTCAGCTTGGCGTAAAGCTTATGGTCTCTCAGAGTCGCCAAGACCAGACGTAAATGTCGATAATGCTCTTCTGCATTCCGGGAGTACACAGAAACGTCGTCAATAAAGACAATCACAAACTTGTGTAGGCAATCCTTGAACACGCGGTTCATCAAATCCATGAAAGCTGAAGGCGCATTAGTCAAACCAAATGACATGACTAATAACTCGAAATTCCCATGACGAGAACAGAATGCCGTCCACGAAACATCTGACTCCCGAATCCTCAACTGGCATAGCCCGAACGAAGGTCTATCTTTGAAAACACAGCACTACCACGCAGCTGGTCAAACAAAACATCAATCCGAGGTAGAGGGTACCTGTTCTTAATTGTAACCTTGTTCAGCTCTCTGTATTCAATGCATAGCCTCATCGACCCGTCTTTCTTCTTTACGAACAGCACAGGCGCACCCCAGGGCGACGAACTCGGCCTGATAAAACCCTTTGCCAACATCTCATCTAGCTGGATCCGCAACTCCTCCAGCTCTCGTGGGGCCATGCGGTACGGTGCCTTAGCAATAGGACGCGTACCCAGCTCCAAAACTATAACAAACTCGACATATCTATCGGGTGGAAGACCGGGAAGATCGTGAGGAAAAACATCAGAGAACTCACAAACAACAGGAATCTCCTCCAAATGCGGCACACTAACATATGTCCCTACCAGAGAGACCAAACAAGCAAAATAGCCAGAATCAAGCAACTTGCGAGCACGTACCGCAGAAATAACAAGAGACTCCTGGAGTGGATCGGCATAAACGCTCCCGGGCTGGCCGTTGTCCTTCACGAAATCCAAGCGCTTACCCTTGCACTGGATAACCGCATCATATCTGGACAACCAGTCCATGCCTAGGATAACATCGAAGTCCTCCAGTTCAATCACCTTCAGATCCGCCTTTTCTAGAAAGTCCCCTAACAAGATTGGGCAGCCCTGAATACCCAAATCTGAAATCACAGAGTCACCAGAAGGGAACTTGATGAAGAAAGCTCCATCAACACGATCTAGGCCCAAACGGAATCGCTCCACGAAAGCCCTAGCAACAAAAGAGTGGGTAGCGCCAGAATCGAAAAGAACGCATTGTAGCACCCCCCCCCCAACCTTTGCCCGGGTCGGGCCGGAGGGGTGCTACTGGCCCAAGACGCCCACCCAGTGCTTATAGGGGGAACGATCCACCCTGTCCAAGCACTAGATGGCCGTCTCGGTTGGCTCGAATCATAACATTCACAACCCATCAGAATATAGCGGAAGCATTAACAGGAAACCATTGCAGATTTATATATATGACATATCAGAATCACAGCGGTTCTAGGGCCGAAGCCTAAGTACTTATATAAGCCCGTAGGCTATACATGTGCTACATATAATCCTCATATACTCTCTCTCTCTGCTGCTCGGCGGAACTCACGTCTCTAAACTCTGGGGACAGCGGGGGTACATCTGCTCGAGTCGACCTAGCTGCTGGCGTAATCTCCTGCGGCAGCGGGTCACTACGGTGCTCCACCTCCTGTGAATGGTTAATCAAATAACCGTTAGTCACAGAGCTAAGTAGAAACAAATCTCCTCCCCGGATCCACATCCTGGGGACGAGCACGCACTCACCCAATAGAAGTAAATAGCCGAAGCAAGAGAGGGTTAGCACAACATTTCATATATGAATAGCTAGGAGCAAATATAAAAGAGTGCAGTATAACCATAAAAAGCAGCAATAGTATAAAACGGTTATAACCATGCTCTACTAGCTCATCAGCACAACAAGTTTTCATACCCTGATTTCTATCGCAGGCATTCACAGCCGCGCACACACCGCAGGCATTCACAGCCTGCGCACACAGACCCTATGTCGACATAGTTTAGACCGCTTCTGTTCCAGCAGGGTAGCAAGCCCCGCGGGCCTCACCGATGTGGCCGTCGGTGACAGTGGCCAGTCCTGCCACTTCTGGGGGTGATCGTACCGCACAACCCCAGGCCCTAACGTACAACCTTGTGTACTCTTGGATGTGAGCGACATCCAACGAATCATTTTGGCCGACCAGCGGAGGAAAACCCGACGGGGAATAAAACAGCCGGTCACCCGTGGTACCCATCTCCCTGTTGCCTTGAGTCGTCAACCTTCCCGCACCGGTACGAACAGTCTGCGGAAGGGACTGACTCGCCACTATTCTACCGCAAGCAATTTACAAGCAATCAATCAACGACAAACATAATACACACCGGGTCTATGTCGGCCTGCCCTACTAGGCTTAAACTTCGGGCGGCGGCGTTCAGCTCTACTTTCGTCAAGGAGCGTGGGAGCGCATTATTTGGGGCTAGACCTGGAGGAATACCTCAACTCCGGTTATCCCCAACTATGGCTCAACCTTAATAACGACTGCTCGTCAGAGCAGGACCCGTGATTATAATAGTAAATTGCAATGAAGACAAGTGCGGTGATTATGCTGCTTATTTAAAGTGCTGGAAAGAAACGTGACCAGTACAAAACTGGAGTAGTACTGAATAAAAAATACTTGACCAGTACGAGACTGGAGTAGAGCTAATTAAAAGTACTTGACCAGTACGAGACTGGAGTAGAGCTAATTAAAAGTACTTGACCTGTACGAGACTGGAGTAGAGCTAATTAAAAGTACTTGACCAGTATGAGACTGGAGTAGAGCTGAATTGAAAGTACTTGACCAGTACGAGACTGGAGTAAAGCTGAATTGAAAGTACTTGACCAGTACGAGACTGGAGTATAACTGAAAAGAATAAAGGAACCGGACCAGTGCAAGACTGGAATAATCATAAAGAAAATAGTTAGTAGTCCAATCACTCCATCCAGGAGGCTTCAGTCTCATCTCCGTTCTCAGGAGAGATTTTTCAGTTTTTAATAAGACTTCATTGGGTTGCATCCATTATTAAAATCCGATTAGAATCTGGTTGCGCCTTATTAATCACGGCTTAATCAGATCAGGGGCTTATCAGTAGTTACACCCTCATTACCCATTGAGAATAATTCTTAGCTCACCACTCGTGCTTTCATTTTTTTGAGCGTGCCAGAGATTCACTCGAGAGCCGAGACGCTCGACGGATTAACGAAATCTCGAAACACCTGGAGCCTGGCCACCGGCCTCATCCACTCTCATCGATACGTTAAGTTTGATTTGATTATTTATAACAGGGATGATAGACGCGCGCTCCAATTTTCATTTTCGAGCGAAACGAGCGTAATAATTGCTAAGCGCGACCCTATGCTCCAAATTTTAGGAAAAATATCAAAACTTATCACCATGATCTCAAATTTTGATACAACCCTTAATATAGCCTAAAATGAGCCTGGTAATTTTTTTGTAATTTTTCAAATTATTTTGGGCCTTTAATTTGGCCAAACAATTTTTATTTGGGCTTTTAAAAATACCAAATCAACTCCAAAAATTCTCAAACTTTTTGTGGAGATTGCCCCCATTAAGGGTAACATTTTTCATGTTCAAAATATTTTCATGAGGGCTCTGGTTTTGCCTCTGAAAAATAAAAACCCTTAAAATATTATAATATTATAATAAATATTATAATAATATAATTTATAAAAAGAAAACACTGTTCATCTTCATTTACACCCGCAGCCTCTCATCCCGCCGCCCCTTACGGGCCTTCCCAGCCGCCGGCCGGCCACCGGCCGGCCGTGGCTCCACCACCGGCCGACTGCCCGGTGGTGGGCGCTCCCTCCGGCGGTGGTCCGGCGGCCTGCCGCCGCCGGCCGCCGCCGGAGCCATTTTTTTTTTAAAAATGGGAGGGGAGGGGGTGACGGCGGCGGCGCTCCGGTCGTCGGAGCTCACATGCATCACGTCAGAAGGATAGGGAGGGAGGAGGGGAAGAGTTTCTACCTGAGTTTGGGGGGTTTGGCGGCCTCCGGCGAGTTCCGCCATTAATGGCGGTGGAGGGTGGCGGAGCTCGGGTGGGTTGTTTCCGGCGAGCTGGAGCTCCGGCCAGGTGGGGGAGGAGCAGGGGGAGGGCTGCTCTGAAGCTTGTGGGAAGGAGAGGGGGAGGGGTAGCTTTTATAGGGAGGGGGAGCTCCTTCCCTTTGGGCAATGTGGGATTAATCCCTCCTTAGAGAGGGATTAATCACCACCCTCCAGCTGTCCAAGGACAGCTGGAGGTGCCACATATTTCCCCATGTGGGAAACAAGGGGAATCCCCAAGGGCTTGGGCCTTGGTGGGCTTGGGCTTAAGAAAGAGGGGGAGAAAGGGAGAGAGAGAGAGAGGGAAGAAGTGGGTGGGCCTCCACTTGTAGTGGGATGGGGGCTTGCTGGTTGGGGGCCCAAGGAGAGTGAGGGGGGCAAGGGTTATTCATCCATGGAGAGGAGGTGGGCTCCTCATTTGGAGAAAAATCCAAAAAGTGGATTTTTAGGAGGGTTTGACCAAGTCAACCCTAGGATGGGTCCCCCTTGCTGGTCAAAGTCAATGTGGGTCCAAGTCATCGGGGTCGAGTCAAGGTTCAGGTGTCGTGTCATAATTGGTGTGCGCACGCTTTTCGGTGCACGATTATGCTTGATTTGACCACGAGTTGACCAATTATCGTCAAAATTGATCGGGATGACTTCCGTTGACTTCGCATTGACTATACGAGTCCAACGCCACTGACCGGGGTCGAATCGGAGTTCGTTTGGCGAAATTCCAATATTTGCGCGTCGCAGCGTGCTAAAACGGTCAAAACGCCCATAATCATCGTTAGGCTTCGAATCGCGGCGCAACGAGTTCCGATGCGTTCGTATCAACTATACGAAGTCATGGGAATTGACAGAACTCAAATCGGAGTTCTCTATGTCAATATCCAAAAATCTCATTTTCGCGACGTTCTGCGAGGAATGGCCAAATCCACTATATAACCTCTGGTTCCATTGAACGAGTTCCGATGCGCTCGTATGGACTATACGAGACCACAGGAACTGACGGAACTCAAATCGGAGTCCTCTAGCTCTATTTCCTACCTTGGGTTACCCCTCACCGGGTCATGGGTAGGGTCCGGGCCACTTTTATTGGGCCCACTAGGGTTCTGGTGGCCCAATAAAAGTCGGGATGTTACACGCGCGCCCAGTGGTTTTTACCTTAAATATCCCTATAAAGTAGCCCACGCAACTAAGGGAAAACAAAAGCTAAACTATACAAGTGGTAAAAATATTCAAGTTAGGAAGAAATTTAACCTGAAATAACCTGGGTCGAGGTCAACGCTTCCTCCGAAGAGATAACATTCAGCTTCCCCTTGCCTTTATCCACACGTGGGGGTAGCGGCAACGCCTGCAATGAAACTGCTGGGAGAACGGGCTGCGCCTGAGGGCACCTCATCTTGAGATGGCCCTTTTGCCCACACTGAAAGCAAACTTTATCTTTCAACCAACAACGGGCCGCATCATGCCCCTTCTTTCCGCACAAAGTACACACCATATCCCCTCTGGGAGTACCCTGAATAGCATGGACTTGCTCTTTCTTCTGCGCTGCCAATCTCTTGAAGCACTTCTCAAAAGGATGGCCCGGCCGGCCACAGAAGCTACAAGTCCCTTTGGTCTTCTTCCTTGAAACTGCATCAGGTTCCTGGGGGCCTTTCCCTCCAACAGACTTCCGCTTGTCTTGCCTCACCTACTGGCCTCTATTCTTAGCATTCTCAATGGCATCGACCTTCAAAGCAGCTTTAACCACACCGACAAAACTGACTGCTCCGTAGGCATTTGCTAACTGCTGAACGTCGCTTCTTAGCACACCTAGAAACCGCTTAACCCGGTCTGCTTCAACACTCACAAGTCCAGGAGCAAATCGACTCAGCTTGCTAAAATCAACCTCATACTCACTGACCGTGAGTTTCCTTTTCTTTAAGTGCAGGAAGTCGTTCATCAACCGGTCTCGCTCGACCGAGGGCAGAAATTTACTTAACAGCATTACCTTAAACGACTCCTTGGTGCATCCTGCCACCAAACTTTCTTTCTCCCTTAGCCACCAACTCTTTGCCAGTCCCTTGAGCTGGTAGGCAGCGAGCATTACCTTCTGATCATTCGTTATCCAAGAATAGGAGAACATCTCCTCTAAGGAAATCAGCCAGTCATCCAAAATCATGAAATCCGCTTGCCCGTCATAAGTAGGGGGCCTAAGCCGTTGAAACTGAGATATGAAGGCCATCTCCGGGGGCACCACAACTTGAGGCTCAAGTTGAGTAGGAGGGGGAGGAATAGCTACACCCCCAATGGGGTCCTGAACTCTCTGAGCCTGCCCTGCCACTACTGCAACCAAGGACTGAATCTGGGTCTACATGTCCACCATCTGCCTAGATAAGGCTTCATTACTTATCCGCAAAATTTCAATCAGAGCCTCGCTCTAGGATCCCGAAGACTCACCCTTAGATTGGGGATTCGATCGCGTCGCAGGACGCATCGCCATCCTATAATCGCACCGGCTCTAGTTAAAACTCAGCCCAACAGCTAGAACAAAACTACTTGGTACAGACAAGCATACTTAAATATGAATTTCAACTACAAAACTTGCTCTGGGATTTGTTTTATAATGATGATGTTATGCTTAACCTGAGATGGTTCACTACCATCATACTAACTCATGTTCCTAAACCATGAATGCATGCTTTTATATTCGTTTTGACTCAAAACCATGTGTGTACATATGTCATCATGCAAATCTTTAGCCTGGCACGTTGTGCTTATGAAATGTTATGCTATGCATGTCGTGCTATGCATTCTAAAAAGTCCTTAATGCATGCCATGGGCGGCGTACACATGAAAATGTTATGCATCTCATACTACATAACATTCCCATGCAACGAAAAAAAAGAAAATGTGCTAGCCGCATTCATGTGGTGAGGTTATGCATCACATACTACATAACCCTCACATGTTGCCTCCTATGGTGGATCCATATACAAACACATATTATGCATCTCATACTACATAATATGCCCCGTATACTTCTTCATGCTTATGAGGGTAGTGTTCGTGCTTTAGAAAAGACGTGCAGATGACATATCGGTGTGTATATGATATGATGCTAAAAATACTAATGCAAACCAGGGAAAGGTTGCCCGACCAATTGTCAAGCAACTTCCCTCTGATACCAACTGTCACAACCCGTATTTTCCCTCAGAAAACACGCGTTGTGATGCCACGTCGAGCAGGGGATAACTGTTGATGCTCAGGCAACGCACTAAGACTTCAAATCACAAGTTTAAAAAAAGTAGAAAACAAGTTTATTTAAAGGTTGTATCCCTTGGCACAGTGGATCAGCTAGTCCACGATAGGAAAATATATTTGTTTGCAGCGGCAAAATACTTTGATTTAGTTGATTTGACATCCTAAATGAGTATAAGGGCCCACAAGGGACCACTTATGGTGTGCACGACTCCTAAGGTGAGTATAGTATTTATATATGAAAGATATTCTTTACGCTTAAAGAAGATAGTATTTTGGTTTTGCAAATATGATATGCATGAGATACATATAATAGTTTTAGGGTTTTAAAATACCTAACATGCAACCAAGCATAAAACCTTCCCAGAAGCAAGTAAGCAACCCCAAGAGGGCAAGAATAGTAGTTTTAATTCATATTCAGCAAAACAAGTAAGCCAACAGTGGGCGTCGACAACCCGACACGAACCCACCGGTGAGTGTGCATGTCCATACAGAAAAGAAGAATAACTACCTCACAAGGTGGAAGATCTGCAACTCAGCTACCCCGGAGGCTATCAGCAAAACCCACTAAAACGAAACAGCCGCTCTATCGACTACAACCTGGACCTGAGGCATTCAAGAAAGAACGCCTCAGCACAATATCAAAGCATGAAGATTATATGATTTAAGTGTGAGTAAAAAGGGTTTACCAACCCGGTAACAAAAACAATAGCTAACAATAACTGAAAAGTATGACAGTACGAAGAAAAATACTATTAAAAGGACAGTAAAGGTAAATCACACCATGTGTGAGCACAAAATCTACCTGCTCGGCAGAAAGAAACAATCTGCAGTAGTAAAGCATCAGTATACTGGCAGGAATAGCCAAAAGCAGGAAAAGAAATAACTAACAATCCTAACTTTGTGGGCAAATGACCGGGGTGTAAATAATAAGGGTCTGGAGTGGGTGGCAGTACCAGCACCAATAACCAAACCCCAAAATAAATACTCAATGGTGAACACAACCGGTGGCAGCCTTAGGGTCCACACACCTAAACAAGTCGGCCTCATTGTCCAGACTTTGTGGTGCCCACAACTCAGCACACACATTTCACCCCTCTAGAGTCCAGAAAACACCCCCTCCGGCCATAGTCCACGAGTCGGCATGCAAAAACTAGCCGAACACCCCCAACATCCCCCTTAGGAAGGAAAAACTCCTCTAACAGTCCTAAAGAAGCACACATCCCAAGGCTAAAGATTTAGCCAAAAAAAACTGCGGCGTTGAGTGAGTCTACCTCACTCAACGCCAAAACAGTCACGGCGTTGAGTGAGGTACCCTCACTCAATGCCAAAGACTTAAACACAAGCCCTGGCTGTGGCGTTGAGTGAGTCTACCTCACTCAATGCCAAACCTGCTTTGGCGCTGAGTGAGGTCGACTCACTCAACGCCATCAGACTTAACTGCTGAAAAGACTGCGGCGTTGAGTGAGTCTACCTCACTCAATGCCAAAATAGCTACGGCGTTGAGTGAGGTCTACTCACTCAATGCCAATGACTTAGCCGCAAGTCTTAGCTATGGCGTTGAGTGAGTTCACCTCACTCGACGCCAGACCTGACTTTGCGTTGAGTGATGTACCCTCACTCAACTCCTCGGCACCCTTAGCCGCAAAAATAACCATGGCTTTGAGTGAGTCCCACTCCACTCAATGCCTGGACCCTTAGCCGCAAAAACAACCATGGCATTGAGTGAGTGCACCACACTCAACGCCATAAGCCTAACAGTCTAGGCGTTGAGTGAGGTACACTCACTCAACGCTTTTGACTTAACAAATTTCCAAAAAAATATGGAACTAAACCTACCCCTGCCCACTCAGCTTTCCACAACCCGAGAGTTGGAATTTAATTCCAGCTCTCACTCCTATCTCTCCTACCCGACCACAACAGCTCTAAACTAGCTTACCACTAAGCTAAGCCTAATCTTAATATTAACTAAGGCTGGACACCGGCCGAGACAAACAAAACCACAAACAAAAACAAAAAGAAAGAAAAGCTGCTGCTGCTAAAGCTAGAATTTAGGGAGCAGCTCCGGAGGGATTGAGGGAGAGAATAAAAGCCTCTTGCTGCTCTACTTCTAGGGAAGAACAACCAGAACACAAGCTAGGAGATAGAATAAAATAAATATCAAGGGCAAGGGAGCCACTTGCCTCTCCACCAAGCTCCAGCAGCTGCCTTCCCAAGCTCGGCACCGGCTGCAAAGCAGCTACCTAGAAAGAAAACAAACTGGAGCTTTTTAGAGAAGAGGAAGAGGAGAAAATTGAAACCCTAACTCCTATGGACGGCCCGAAAGGCTAAAAGACTTACCTAGGAAGCTAGCTCTCGGCGAGAGCAGCTCGGATCCACCGTCGCCTGAGAGAAAAGACTCTCAAACTAGCGGCCACCGCCGGTCAAAGCTGCAGCTCCTCCGCCGGTTCCTTCTGCAGGAAGCCTGCTGATTTCTTGGGAAGGAGGAGAAGTGAAGCTCGATACCAGCTGGCTTCCTATATAACTCCAGCCACCTTCTTTAAAAGATAATATAAAATAATCTAAGCATGGGGAGTTTCGGCCACCAGCTACAGTAATCCTACCTCTTCACCCGCCAGCTAAGAGCCACTTCTAGCTTAAGCACACTTATATATATATATATATATATATATATATATATATATATATATATATATATATATATATATAAGCAGACCTATATATATATATAAGCTTAAAAAAGAAAAGGGCTAACCGCACCCCATCATTACAAGCACAAATATATATATATATATATATATACATATATATATATATATAATAATAAATGGCTAACATTTTAGCCTAAAACCAAGCACAAGACTTATCAGGCTCGGCCACACAAGGTTACGCACAATAAAGGCAACAGCCTAGCTACACACTACCGGCTAACAAAACGAACGTCGAAACGACGCGAAAAAAACAAACGATCACATATTTCGATAAAACTCGCACCGTAGCTAAACACCCAAGCTACAAACACAACGGCAAAGTCGAAAACAACATCCGATGATCAAAACTCGGGCTAAAACTACCCGAAGCAAAAACACAAGCATTCTCTAAGAGGCTCAGCCGAGTCACCACAACAAAATTCGCCTAGCTGGGGAATCTTGCAAACAGGCTACTAACAGGCCACTAAAGGAACCTAAAGATCTATGACCACGCTCTAACAACGGCAAAAAAGGCCGGAAATGCGTCATCGTAACGCCAAACATCTATCAAACAAAACACAGAAAAGCCGGGGGCGTTACATTAGCGGTTCTCTCCATCGGTCTGGCAGTCTGGCAGTCTGGCGGTCTGGCAGTCAGGCGGTCTAGCGGTCTGGCTGTTGCTATTTGTAGTCCGGCGGTCTGGCGGTTCATCTCTGGTGGCTTGGAAACCGGACGGTCTAGCGATCTCCTACCGCGTCTCGCTCTCTTGTATCTGGTATTGCCGAGCAGTTAGCCCATTGTCTAACCGCACAGCTTGTTCGGTCTGCTTGTTTCTAGTTGCACAGATTCTGTATATTTTTAGTCCCACATTGTTAGTTTGTGCTCTCTCTTCTTTCCTCCATTCTATAAAAGGGAGGTCATACCTTTGTAAATGATATCTTTTTGGATAATAAAAATTTCAATTTTTCAAAGTTCCGGCTTGTTTTTAGTCGTTTGTTCGCTACTTTCACACATCGAAGTCAACACTTGCAGGTCTCCGTCAAAAAACAGATCATCTGATCTGCAATACAACATTGTTGCGGTGTATATCCACAAGATAGATTTCTCCGGATGTTATGCTTCCTGCAAAAGTTAAGGAACTCAGCATAACCGAAATCACCTCCGATTCCATCTCTCAACTTCTTGATCCGCAGGCCAAGCCGACCCTCCACAAGCTTCTTGAACTCCACAAACAAGCAAAATATGTTCGACTTCTCCTTCATGAAGTATACCCAAGTATACCTCGTATAGTCATCAACTAATAACAGCATATACATGCTGCCTCCAAGACTGGCAGTGACGGTCGGCCCTAGCAATCTCCCATGGATAATCTCCAATGGACTCTTACACCTTGTCTGTGCCTTATCAACCTTGAAGCGATCAGCTTCTCCGAGTTGACATTCCGTGCAACCACGACCGTCCCTGAAGGATAACAAGTTAGGCAAGCCTCTTACAAGACTTATCACCGCCATTGCTTTCAGCTTGTCTATCCCCACATGCCCAAGTCTTTCATGTTAGATAGCTACACTATCAATGGACTTTATCCGATCAAAACTAGTTGACGTCTCAACCAAGTTCTTCCCCTTACTCCCAGAATAAGCAATGTTTGCGGAGTAAAGGATAACCTTACACTCCTTCCTGATGTGACCTAGCTGCTTGCACTTATAGCACCTTGATCCTTCCTTCCTCTTTGAATCACGCTTAGGAGAAACACTCCTCTTTTGCTAATCTAAATTAGAAGGATCAATCTCTGCAGCCACCTTCCCTTCCTTGTTGAACAACCCAATAAGAGAAGTCAACATCTCTGCAGCTGACCGACATCCATCGATGTAGTCCAAGAGCTCCGATGAGATCAACTGCTCGAGGATTTCTTTTGCTTTTGCATTTATCTCCTCCCAAGCTCTCATCGCTTCAGCATTGCCAGTGACAATAGTTACCCTTTGCCTTTCTGCTCCGCAAACCACCTCCCAGAGGTCATCACCTAGAAGAAAACTCTCCACACAAGATATCCACTTCTTGAAGTTCGTCTGAGTTAGGAGATCAATACCAAGATTACTTGCAAATCCATCTTCCATGGTCCAACACTGGTTTCCTCTTCACAAGAGCAAAGCAACTTCTTATTGATCATTGCTTATCCACTCCAACCTCCTCTGATACCATGTTGAATTTTCTGGATCTTGGAATGAGCAGGGTTTATCTCAACTTAGAATGCTAAACACAACCAGAGACACATGCAGTAACAAGAATCTTTATTGATCACATCAATCTTCTTACAAGGCAAGACATACATGGTGAGACATGATTTCACCAATATACCAAGCAGAACAAAACAACAAGGCAAAACTAACCACCCAGACTCAAGGAGTAACTGCTGATTCCACTACTTCACTACGGAGTCCGCACAGACTTCCTAGTCGACCAATCCGCGAGCTAGCCGAGCGGACAGACCTCCAGAGGCAGATAGCCTATTAAACCAGGAAATTAGTTGCCAAAGAGAAAACCAACTGGTTCCTACAACTCAGACTTCTTCAAGTCCTACACCTCAGATTCTTCCCAAAAATCCTACCTCAGGCAACAGCCCTACCTCAGCCTTTTTCACCAGGCCTACAACTCAGATCACCAAGATCCTACCTCAGGCACTCAGCCCTACCTCAGCCTTTATAAAGTTAGGCTTACATCTCAGATCTACAAAAGATCTTACAAGAAAATGATTGTTTTAAAACAATAAAATCTTCACCTAGATAGAAAGAGAATGGGGTGGAAGCTTCTTGATCAGTTCTTGATTGAACTGATTTCTTAAGATCCAACCTGTCTTAACTTCTTCAAAGCTTCTTGAATCTGAACAAAGTAATGTTGATCTTCTAATGAAGTTGGAGATGATCTTCAATCCAGCTTCCTTCTTGTATTCAGAATTAGATCTGAATTCCTCTTGCAGACTTGTTCAGGATCTGTCTTCTTCTAACTTTACTTCTTCTGTGTTTGTCTCTCGTGCCCTTTTTTTTCTTTGTGATGGAATAGGTCTTTATATAGAACCAATCCAAGGTTACCGGTTGATCTACTTCATAACGGCCTTCTGACAGCTCTGATAGATGTGATAGCTTTATTACTTATGACAGATGTCAGGTCTTCAGTCTTGACACCTTACCTCTCCTTGAACTTCTATCACAGCAGAGAACTGTCAGGATAACACTTCAAATGTGTTAACACAAATAGACCATGTGTCGACACAAGTCTTGATGATGTCGACACAAGTCTTGATGATGTCGACACAGCTCCCAATATGTCGACACAGACATTCTTTATCTTCTCGACACAGCTTCTGTTGGATGTGTCGACACAAGTCCTGTGTCTCGACACAACTGCTTCTAGTCTCGACATAGCTGGTATTGATAGATTTCTTGAGTGTGTGTCGACACAAGTTCTGTGTATCGACACAACTGCTTCTGGTTGCTGCCGAACTGAACAGGCCTCCAGAGGCAGATAGCCTATTAAACCAGGAAACTAGTTGCCAAAGAGAAAACCGTCTGATTGCTATCCGCGACCTGCTGCTCACCGCCTGTTGCTTAACCATAGAGTCCGCACCAACCAAATCCTGGCTATCTGGCACTATCCGCAAAACCTGCACATCATAACCACGGTCAACCCTATCAACTAGCGCAGATACAAATATCCAGTCCGCAGCAACTACCCGCGAACAACTTACTGTTCATTCGCACTGCATTTGTCGTGACGGAGGGGCCCTATTTAAAGGGACGATGAGGAGTGTGGTCACCGCCCTAGCCGATAGGATCACCGCCACCATCCCGCGGCGAATAACAAGCAGTCCGCTCAGTCCGTTGCGACCTTGTGCGATAGCCAGCACGCCTCAGCATCACCAAGGCCGGACTGACTTCCCAGTCCGCCTTGTCGCCAAAGGGCCAAGCCAGTCTTGGTCGGCATCCCGCAAGACTTTGTAACAGTACCGCTCGTCCTCCATCCCGCGGACACGGCAGCATTCCGCATAACTCTAAGTCCGCAACTAGGCACGAAGCTGACAGCTGCCGGACTCAGCGGACAAGGCTCCAGTCCGTGAGCCGAGGCGGACACTTCTCTAGTTAATATTCACCAAGCATGCAGCAACCCCGGACTGAGAAGCAGTCCGCACATCACTACGCGATCTCCCCGGACTGAGCCAACCATGGACTCGTTCAAAATCAACCAAGTCCACACCACTGGCCACAAGGGCCAGTCCACACTTACTGGCAGATACTGGTACCAGTCCGCCAAGCTTGGCAAACTCCAGCATCAGTCCGCTCTAACCGGCGAACCCTGCGGCTACCACCAGCTGCACCACAAGAGCTAGACCAAAGCATCTGCCATGCCGATCTGCTGAGCTCCTGTCCAGTCCGCATCTTGCCGGACTCTGCGGATAGAGGAGCTATCTGCTCGGTTACCATCTGGGAACATCCTGCTGACTGAGTAAAAGCTGGTCTCCTCCTCTGTTCGCACAGACCGCACGAACAGACCGCCAAGGCTGCCACATCCAGCATATCCGCTGACTTAAACTGCTAGTACTGTCCGCGCAATTCGCGTGGATAGATCGCCCTAGTTTCCTGACCACTATCTAACCGCTGCTTTATTGCCGACCTGTTTATCCGTCTATCCAGACCACACTTGCCGCATGGATAGAACACCCAGGTCGCGCAATCTGCCACTTTCACTTCATAATTTTCAACAATAGTTTCATCGATACTCATCGGAATGGAGCCCGGACAGTTTCATCGAACTCATATAGGCTTCACGAGTTTATTATAACTAACTGAGATCGATTATGAGATCACTCGCAAAAAAGTTATATTTGTGGCGGGCCACGTAGCTCGAGGCCATCATTTTGGTCAGCTTCATATATATACATCAAAATGCAACAAAATGAACGTCGTTGAATTCATATTGGTTTTATGATTAAAACATCACTAACCGGAGTCCATTCTGAACGTATTTGTTCAAAAAGTCTATTTTAGTATTGTAGCTCATAATTCAGAGTAAACCAATTATAATCAGTTCACCAGACAAACAAAAATACTTTGGTCCCAAATAGACTCAACAGGAAAGGTCGATTGAACCGATTAGATCGATCCCCTATGTGACTCAATTGGTAGGATCAAACTTTTGGGATGTTACAATGGTGTTTAGGGTGAATAATTCTATTTTTATGTTTAATTATTAGTCAGGGTAACTTGCATTGATATGCTTTGCTGAGGATTTTCATATGCATCCCGTGGTATGGTAAGCAAATGATAGACCTTTAATTTTTCAAAAAGGACTATGAGTTTAATAGTTACTGCTGCAATCCTAGGATGTTACAACAATGAAGTTTCATTTGTACTTGGAAACATAAGATACATTATTTTAAAACTGAATTACAAAATAATGATTCACATCTGATTAACTGAAAACAAGATTAGCAAAACACACTCTTCGGGTTCTGGGGAGGAAGTGCAGCGAATGCACTGCACCGTAAAGTGCAGGCGATCTGACGACTGTGAGTCCATCTTAGCTCGTGCGGAGATGCGTGCACATATTAACTCGCTTTGAGATGTGTGCACTGAGATGTGAACGCATCTCCGTGTGCTCGCATCCATCGGATCGGTAAAGTGCAGAGGCTCACATCCGTCGGATCGCCCTGCCCATTACCCTCCCCGGACCCCACTCTTTGTCCTTCTTTTCACCAATATAAGAATAAATTCTTATTTATGATTTGAAAATATCAGGATGCTCAAAAAATTAAAAGATAAAACAAAGTCAAAGTCATCATAAAGATCAAAAGTTATAGGAGTGACGAATGAGACTGACCGATGATCATGACCGAGAGAACAAAGAAAGTCATTCACCTTTTTTTGATGAAATGTCGTCAATCGAGTCAATATTTTTCTTCACATCAACTCTCTTTCCCGCACATAAAAACAAAACTATAATTAGAATGTTACGACATTAAAATTAATAATCAAGTTTTTTTTCTAAATAATGACATAAGAATTATTTGCAACAATTTAAAGTCGTTGCAAATACATGTTTGATTTATTTAAAAAGAATGATTACCACATGAATATTCTGACATTATCAATTGTCAGGCCCGGAGACTTGTTATTTGTAAGTGTGAAACTTAAACGCACTGGAAATTTCTTCCTCGTCAATTCGAATGGCATTCTGGCATCTTCCGCACTTTTGAGTGGCTTGCGTGGAAGAAACACTCTGAGACCTTTGAATCTACCTCCAAGGATATCTGCTTCGATGACATTTCGACCAAAGCTTCTACATATAAGCCTTGTGTCATTGCACAATCCGATTTTTGGGTCGACGTTACGGAGAAGCATAATAGGTGCACCTTTTTTCAAGGTCAACTTGTGCGGAGGTAGATTTCCCTGATTAATAGAGCTTAATAATTCAGGTAGATATAAGTTTCTAAAATCATCACCGACAGAGGCAAAAGAGTAGTAAATGGTCTCTATACCAGGAAAAAGTTGCAGGAACTTAGCATTTAGCTTGTTGACAACCTCGTTAAGGGGAGTAATGAGTGATCTTGTCTCCATATAAGTAGTGTCATCAGAATTAAAGTTACAGTCCCTTAAATTAGGGAAAATATAATTTATTAAGTTGACGATAGAGTTCTCTCCTTCCTACGGCATAGCCATACTATCAGGGATTCAAATCATGTCATCTGTAACATAATGCTCTTTCCCATCCCCAACCCTAAGAAAGAACTCGAGAATTGAACATCATTTTGGGCTCTCATATTGTCGGTTAACTGCAATAAATGGATATCCTCCCACAAAAATGATTCAATGATGACGAACTCGATTAGGTTGGAAATGTTAGCAAAACCATGCATGTCTCCATATATGTGTCGCAAGTCAAAAGATAGTGTACTTTTATTATATTGATGTAGTATGATATCCAAATCATGAAGTAATTTGTTTGTTAAAAATGTTGTGCTTGTACTCGCATAGTCTTCCATCATAGCAGATAAATTATCATCCCACAATGTTCGGATGTCAGTATGTTCACAATACAATAAAATATTTGCAAAGAGTCTCCGCAAAGCAGATGGCATTTTGAAGCATCGTGCCTCCTCCATGCAAATAAAAATGTTACTGTCTTCTTCGAGAAGCCCGAGAAGCTCAGCATCCCTCTTGAATGTTGTACAGTTCTGACCATTAATTGTGTGTAGGTACTCGAAGGACTTGGGTGCAGGAATATGATTCAGCAAAAGGTGAAGATAGAATTTTTCACCCTCAGCGGGCGATACGACATATAACCAGCCCACAACTTTTGAGTTATGGACTTCCTTATCCACTTCCGAGTTGCAATTAACCATCTATAGTGTTTTGTAAAATCAATGTACAAATATGCAGTTTCCTCCACATCGTCATTGTATATTTTGAAAAATTCGGTTAACATAGTTTTAGAATTCTGATCGTCAGTTAACACTTCTGAAACAGATTGGTTAATTCGATATTAAACTTGATATTGAATAGGTAAGTGGATCTGTAGACGCACTACTGATGGGTATGTTTGATACATCTGGAACTTGAATAATCTCCACAGTGCTTCTCGTGTGCAAATCCAACGACCATCCACAAACTTACTTCGTCATAATTTGGACCTGGTCGTACTTCGAATGACACCTAATACGACCCCTTGTATACATATTTATTTAGATATTTAATGCACTTTACGCTACTACATATCTCAACATTGATATGACAGTCATATCTGAGTAGAAGCCACTAGTTATATGGAACAACACATCTATTATCGACCACTAAATCCTTTCGGCCTAAGGCAATGCGCCTGTTATCATTCTGACGACGATATAATGGGTATGAATTCATGCTATGAATAATATATTTAGAAAATTGTTTAGGAAAGCCCTTCTTGCAAATATTATTTTTCATGCAATGCGCATTTGACACGTAAAGACCACATGGATCATGTATCATGTGTTTTAAAATAGAAATATATATCTGGTTCCACATATTGTGTCGGTATTTCTTCCCTAAAGATAGAGTCCTAATCATCAGGAGTATTTAACTTATCACTCTCTTGGAAAATAATAAGCATGTGGTAGTCCCTGCTTCTGAAATTTAACCACATGCACATGAGCGATAACTCTACCAAGTACGCCTTTATGAAAAATGTCATCTTTTAAACTTTCAAATCTAGCATTGAAAATTCTAGATACTAAATCCGGACGGTCCTGATGTGCTTTACCAGGGAACAACTCTTCTGTTATCTCCTCCAAAAGGGATTGCAGATCATTGTTAGGAAAAGCATCTTGGTAGAGTTATGTCTGGCTTGCAATAATTTCGTACTACAGCCAAAGCATCTTGGTATCTCTAATACATATCACGTGGACTACCAGTAAAAGAAGACGACAATATAGTTCTTCGGCCATCTGGAGCTTCAATTAGTTTGCATATTGAATTAAAGACATGTTAAAGTCATGTATATGCATGTTGAGGTAGTTATGTGTGTAGCATAGTTTAAAAAGACGTACATGCGTCATTTTTCCAGATATTTAAACTATCTTGCAAACCCTTGTAGAGCTCGACACGTAAATCACTTTGATGTGACCTAATCCTTCTGAGTTTTTGTGTTTCAATTTTGACGTATTTATCGACTACTTATTGATGCAGCAGACGTTTAGAGTGCAAGTTGCCTGAATATTTGAACGAATGAGTTAATTGTATTTAGTATGTTGGTAATTCTTTAAATTACTATGGCATTAAGCCTTGAATTTTCACACAATCGGTATTTAACTTGTGTTCGGTATCATAAATGAAATTTGTAGGTACCGTGGTCGACCCCTGGGTGTAGGTAGAAGAGAACCAATTCAGTGATATATTGCACAGTGTGCCCTGAAAGTGTATACACCGCGATCAACTGCTGATATATGTTCGTCAAGCGTGAGCCCCAAAAATGTGAAGAAAAAGATGTGGTTGTAAACATGTATATGTTTTCTGAAAGTTTGTGCCACGACGCATTGATCGGTAAAGAGATTAACCAATTCAGTGGATTCAAGAATGTGGTTAACCTTTACCTGACCTCCACAACAACACCAAGTTGAAGTCTCCTAGTTGAATAGCTTTGCATGGCAGTGTAGGCATGCAGTTGGGCGCAAGAGATGAACCTCAAGAACTTGAGTAGCGGTATAACAATTCTTTGCACATAAATGATGTGTTGATGGTTGGGCAGCAATATTGCCTGCACAGTAACAAAGTAGTGATTGATGAAGAAATGAATGGTTAATGTTATTTGTACATATGTCTCAGATTAGAGAAATCATTACCTTGTAATCCGGGAAGACGAACTCTTGTAGACATTTCTTCGCCTAAGTTATTCTGTGGGAACTGTTGTGCAGCTAGGTGATCATTTATCGCTCCGTAGGCGATGTTTGGCTGCATCGCATTAGGTACACCGACTAATCTTCTTTCCTAAAGACGCTCACTCCTTCTCTGATTTTGCATTTGTAGTTGCAAATGTTTGGTGTTACGCCGATTGTAGTGTCTTCGCAGTGAACCTACTCAATATGGAAATACTTTAGATCACTCGCTATAAATGGATTATCTTAGAAGCGTGAATACCGTTCGAGTCAAGTTAAACAATTGCAAATTGCAATGCCTGGGGGATTGTCGTGTGGTTATTGCGCATTTGTCGAACATCTATCCTTATTGCAGATTGTCCCACATCATGCATGTCGGATCGCATAGCGCCTGGTGTCTTGACTAGATTGTGAGTGGGTGAGCTATGTTGGACAACATTAACTCGAACAACAGTAGCAATGTGATCCATGTCCTCTACGCATAGTTAGAACATTAGCGGATCAGAGAATTATTGAAGATGTAATTATTGATGAGAGTGAGGTGCAAACGTGTAGTTTAGTACCCATTTCATGTCGAAAATCATGTACCGGTTGTTGTAACACAGTTATCGCTTGTTCAGCAACATTTTTTGGTTGTTCCATATATATGATGCGCGAAGTGGATAAGAGTGCACATTGTTTGGAAAGCGATAAGTAGTTGAACAAAAAAATAGAATACATAATAGTGTAATCATGGAACTTGACATGCATTACATAAATCTCAACGATCTTGAGGCGGTTATTGTCTTGGTTGTCTTCCCCTAGGGAGGTATGTGATAGGTGAGATGTTTGTATTAATATTCAATAATGTATTTGTCGATGCAGCATGTCGAGGTGGTATATGTGAACTTCCTTCAACTATGTTTAGCTGGCCTCGAAGCGCATCCTCCCGCAGATGACGAAGCTCGCGTCTCCTTGTGTTACGTGCACCTCGTTGTTCTGTAGTCGACAACTTTCCTTATGAAATAACACAATGCTTTGTGAATCAATCAACAACCAATGATATTTAACGTATGTAAATGACTGATAAATTGGCAAAAATAAAATACATATAAAAATTCCAGTGTTCGGCTGCCCTCGCATGAGGTGACCTACGTTCGACAGCGAATAGACTACCACTTACATTATTCTTGCAGGCCTACCATAAAAAATAATAAATAAAGAATATGCAACATAATTGAAGGTACACACCATAAAAAAACCTTGCTTGATAGTCCAAGATTTTCTTGATTAAAAGGAATTTATATTTAAAATGCACATTGCATAAATCTTTACCACAACAAAAACCTAAACATGTTTCTCTAACTCCAACTATATTGCATCAACCTTTACCACAACAAAAACCTTAAAAAATAATTTATATCCATTGCAACTTTATGGAGGGATGTATAGTAGGAATCAATGACTCACCTATGTTAACTGGCAAAATATGGCTGGAGTATCCTTTGAACTGGGCACCAAGCCAGCATCAGGAGCAAGGAGATGCACAATCACCTAAAATAACATGTATGTTATTGCAAAATTGAAAAGGCATGAAACCCAGTGGCATGATTGATTACATTGTGAGCTAGTGGCTATCTTGAACAACTTTATTTGTTTTATCCATGTATGTTGCACGAACTATGAGTAGTAGCGGATAAGAATGCACAAACTATGTATAGGTGTTTTTATGGTGTATGTGTGTTTTCCACCAAAGGTGGATGTGATGTACGAAAGCTAAGAAAATGGAGTGCAATATTTGAATCAAGTGAAAGTGGGTTAAATAATCGTTGAAAAGACATTGAATTTGTAAAAAAAAAAGTATAAATAAACATGGAAAACTATGTAGATAAACATAAACAATGCCATTTCATAAATAGTTTTATAATCACGACAACCAAAATTTAGAAAACTCACCCATTATTTGCCTACAAAATAAGAAAAAAAACTAAACATGTGTTATGATGGTGATCTTTAGTAGGTATTATTTGAACCAACATGTGTAAGTATTGGGGCTTAAATGCGTTATTCTTCCGATAATCGTTTGGACTATTATAATGATAAAAAAACACAAACGGTGAGCTACGTACAATTACAATCAAGCCTATCAACTCCCGTTTAAATATCAGGAAACAAAGAAGAGTTCCTTTTTCGATCGCCGATGGCATCCCGGAGTCGGCTTGGCCAAACATCAAGCTGGAGATACGAAAATGACGAGTTGTAGATCGCAAAGGCGAGCAGATTGTCGATGTTAGAAGCAAAAGAGAGGCGAGCAAACAATGCCCTAGAAGAGTAGTATTGCAAAAATTGAAAGCGTAAATTAAAAATAGTAAATATTTTATAAACATACAAATATTTGAAGCAAGTATTAGCATCCTATTAAATCAGCATGCATATATTATCATCTTATTAATAACTTTGTGATCCAAGTAATAGGAAATATTATACAAACAATTTTCATCCTATTTTTTGTTTCACCTTCTGAATACCTTTTCTTTAACCTTTCCACCATGTAAAAGTTGAGTACATTGTAGTTGAAACCCCCAAAAAGGTTTGTCTTTTTAGGTCATTCTACATATGAACTAAAAAACTCCTCAATAAGTACGTAGAATGCAAAATATTTTCAAAAAGTTTGGTGGTGAACCATGCATACTGCTCTAGGGTAGTGCGAAGTCAGATTTTTAGAGTTGCTCTTATCAGCCATATGGCAATACTGACATTGATTCTTCTGCTTTCTGAGATAATGACCTGGATGTAATTAAGCCGTAAATGCAATGTTTTATTTGGTGTCATTGTCCACTCATCTATACAGCAGGCATAATGTTTAGGATATGAGTAGTGGATAAATATGAAACTAAAAAAAGCTTAACTAAATAAATATTGCATCAAAAGTTAAGCCTCCATTGGACAACTCAGCAAACACATGAAGAAGAACTAATTCAAGATAATGGGTTTAGTTACAGCATTAGCAAAACTAATGGTTTTGTCACAGTATTACAAAAACTTGTTCGATTAATTTCATGTGATTTCAAAAAATAATTAAAACTTTCACAAATCAAATAAGGTGAATTCGGTCATGAGCAGAAAATCGTACAACAACACTCAACCCTTTATCCGACTATAGTGGGAGAATCAGATATATGGATCCTTTGTCGCCATTGTTCCCTATCTTTTGCAAAAAAGCAGGGTGAAATTTCATTCATCTGTAAGCTCTAACATTATTTAAAGAAATAAAATGAAGATTCGTAAATCCATTCTACAGAAGCCGAAAAGTAGGTGTATGTTGATTTTCTTGCATAAGTATGGTGTTGTATGGCTTCGCCCATGCTCGCTGACTCTTAGCGGAGTGCCCGCATTTGAGATGGTTGCGCCCACATTCGAGGGGGCTGTTCCCGCATTCGAGCGGGCTGCGAGGCCATGCCAGCATTCTAGCGGGCTGCGGGCTTGTTGAAATTGTTGATGTGAGAGCAAAGTGGAGTTGGACGGTTTGATTGGGCAAACAACACAGACCGCTGAGTCCGCCGCGACTTGACGGGTACGTTTTGGCGGGTTGCCATTTAATCTCATTGTCTGACTCAGCAAACACCCTTGGTAGACCGGGCGTCTATGATTATCCAACCGCGAATGTGGCAAACTCATCTAGAGTTCGCCGAGTCCGGCATAATTATTGTTGCGGACTCTTCTGAAACTCGCGGAGTCCGGTTGTCTTCTATTCTTGCGGTCTGATTATGAGATCGTGGAGATCGACACAGTTGCGCGGACTAGTTTAGCTAGAGATCGCACTGACTGATAGGAGCAGTCAGCAATTGTGCGGGCTGGTGTTGTTTTTAGCTTTGGTGTGGTCATGTTCTCAGGTGGCGTGGTTGATTGGAGACCGCAAAGCTTGCTCGTTGTGGACTTGGTCCCGTGTGACTAAGACCAGAGTTGTTGCCTAGCCCGTCGAGATTGCCGGTTGTGCGGACTGTGTCTGGAGATCACTGAGCTCGGCAAGTTTGCCGCTTGATCGTTCTAAGTCGCGGGCCGGAGTTTTGCGCGGACTGGAGTTGTTTCCGCAAGTCAGTGCGATCCGGTATCAATGTCTGGCAGCTCGCTAGTGTTGTGCTCATACTTGTTGGATTGGTCTTATCCTGGCGATCTGATCATTCCTACGGACAAAGAATGTTGTATGCGCATCTTTGCGGACAACCTTCAATTGATCGAGTGTCGTAGAGTGGCCGAGTTCGGGCGGAGATACCGTCGCAGCTGGGGTACTATCAATGCGAAGATCATCGAGCACGGGTGTAGCCCGTGCGAAGATGCTCGTATAATATAGATGTATAAGTGTCACATTATCTTCTAGGCTGTGTTTGAGGTTGAATGTAATTCATCAATAAACTTTTAGTTATTTAGTTGCTTTAGAAAGAAAAGTCCTCTATTGAAAATGCTTCTCTATGTAATTTCTTAAGTTTATGTGCAGAGGGAGCCATGTGTACAGCTGTTTTGAAAAATCTTTTGGACCCGTTTGGCAAGGTTGTCACGGTCATGAACATGGATGGCCTACCCTAAACTTCATAAACCTTTATGTTCAAGCGGATGATGTTTGTTAGGTGATTTTTAACGAATAAGAGTTTAATCCAAACAACCTAAAAAAGCTCTTACTCAATCCAAACAACCAAAAAGAGTAGTGACGGTCCGAATAAAGTTTTTCTCACGGCCACCATCTCCCCAAACAGAGCCAAAGGACATTATCATATTCCTGATTATCCATACTCATTGGCTTAAATTTATTCATTGATGGGTTTAAAACGACTAATCAGGAACAAACTACCACGCAATCTTCATTTCATTGAAATAAAAGAGGCAGACCCACATGAGTACAATCACAAACAGTTGTCGTAAGAAGCAGATGGAAAAACTAAAAGCGCCCCAACATGAAGGATCTCACAGCTTTATGACACTCTGAAATGGATATAAACAAAGCATAACAATTGCAGCAAAAAAAGGCTAATTAGAGAGCCATTATCCAGCAGGTCCAGCATCTGGATTGTATGGAGGAAGCATCCACTCATATAGCAATGATGGCATGAGAGACATCCATGCTTCAACGAGGAGTCAACTAAGGCTAGAAGGTTATCAGCACAAAGGAGAGGTCGAGAACTTATCCCAACACGAAGAAGAGCTGAAGGAATATGGATAGTATCAATGAAGAGAACTACGACCATATTGATACCTGAATTTACTGACATTTTCTCTGTACAATGGTAGTCTAAGAAAGCTGAGATTAACCATTAGGATTTATCATGTTCCTGCATATATAGAATTAAATTAGTGTATATTTGTTGCACTTAAATTAGAAGTTGACGAAGCTCGCGTCAACTCTAATATGTAGATTCGATTTAATAGAAACCACAGCCACCACTTTTGGGGCATTAAACATCAAGCAAATATTGTTGATGTCGCCTTGCAGTCAAAGAACAAAGTCATAAAAACCAACTGTGAAGCTACCCAACAAGCAGACTTAGGATTAGTTTAGCAAGGTGGTGGGGGTCACAAACAACAATTTCCATATTCTCCTGAAAGACTCATCAACAAAAATTCATGTATTTCATGCTCAAAACTAATTTATTTTCTTGATAGTGGTGCCTTGCCAAACATGAATTCTATGATAATAGCCAACCTCTCTGACTTGAATGGAAAGTTTTACTCCTCACCCAGGTGTTAGTGTACAGAATCAGTGGAAGCTTTCATATAGAACAAGCCTCTAAAAACATGGAAATGAATTTTATTAGATATTTTGAAAGATTTGTACAGTGAATGTTGTTTTTTTTGGGGCTTTTTCTGTTTAATTCTGCCTTACATTTTGTGAAATATGTCATCACTTACAATGCTTTTTGCTCCAAACATTTTATTCTCCCCACACGGTATCCAAATTTTACATATTTCTGTTTTCTCATTTTTGTGAAATTTCGTGCCCTCTACTTCGTTATTATACTCTTCAGTACGAATAAATTGTGATTTGCAGTTTAGGTTGTCAACTGTGAGTGTTGACAACCTCCACTTCCGGAATGCGCACGTTCACAGCTCTCTTTGAAATTTTGCAGGTACGCTTGCTATACATCTCCATATGTATTTGTTCTGCAACTTTTGGAATGCTTAATTGAGTTGATAGGAGAACTCCACTTCCTCCAATTCTTGAATGCGCACGACCACCTCTCCGTACACTTTTGCAGGTATACTTTCTCTATACCCCCAGATTTAGTACTTCTAAAAATTTTGTTATGCGATCATGTGTGCTCTTACTTGGTGCATGATTATTCATGTTGTATGTATAGAACTCTCATGTGATTGTAAGAATAAATTCTAGGAATCATAAAATTAACAGAAATATCAGTAATCAAATAAAGTCCTAAGAATAATTAGAGTAAGGAAATTGTAAGAAGCAAACCATACCTGAAAAGTATACTTTCAAAACTCCTCACCGATTGAATATAATTAATATGCAGATTCGATTTAATAGAAACCACAACCACCACTTTTGGGGCATTAAACATCAAGCAAATATTGTTGATGCCGCCTTGCAGTCAAAGAACCAAGTCATAAAAACCAACTGTGAAGCTACCCAACAAGCAGACTTAGGATTAGTTTAGCAAGGTGGTGGTGGTCACAAACAACAATTTCCATATTCTCCTGAAAGACTCATCAACAAAAATTCATGTATTTCATGCTCAAAAATAATTTATTTTCTTTATAGCGGTGCCTTGCCAAACATGAATTCTATGATAATAGCCAACCTCTCTGACTTGCATGGAAAGTTTTACTCCTCACCCAGTTGTCAGTGTACAGAATCAGTGGAAGCTTTCATATAGAACAAGCCTCTAACAACAACACAAAAAGCTTTCAAGGATAGTATTATGATTTATGATACATATCTAATAGAATTGCTTCAAAATAATGGCAAAATGCAAAAAACAAAACAGCAACCAAAGGAGATCCTTAATCAGGTAAGTTTCGACAAAAACACCTAAGCCATATAATCTATGTTTGACATAACAAATGTTATGCCCACCACCAAGATAAGAAGAACAGTTTTGAACATAAAAGTGAAAGTGGTTCCTCAGCAAGATAGCTGCTTCCACCCTGTCATACAGAGCCAAAGTTTCATAACCATAATCTGAAATGTACAAGCTATGTTAACTATTGTGAAGTCAATATAATCATTATTTTGAGGACGAGCAAGCTATGAAATAGATCTGAAAATATAAGTAGAGATCAAAAACACTAATGCAATATTAAAAATTAGACAAAAAAAACATAAACAAAGTAAAATCTAGCTATAAAAAATCATTTCCAATCCCATAAAAATACAGTCGTCAAATATTGAAGGGAATACACAAACAAAAGTCAATCTAAAACCCCAAAAAATCAATATTAATAGGAGAAAGAGCAATGAGCCACGTAAAAAATATATGTGGCGTTCCCAGGATTACTTTCCACAAACATTACCTAACAATCGGGATACCCACGAACATAATTTCATGCGGCACCCTAGCCATTATGCCACAAGAAATGACGATGCCCCAACTTCCTCCAGGAGTCAAGGTATCGTAATGACTGATGATCAGAATAGAGAACAAACTATTGAGATAGGAGATGGTGCCTCAAATAGTCGCATTACCGAAGTGACCCGCACTATTGAATTTGACTCCAATCCGGAGGATTTACGTTTAGGGTTTAGGGAATCATGCACGATAGAAGGAGTCAAGAAATGCTTTGCATTAATTGCAACGTTTTTCTGTATTTTTGAAAGCTTGCGTTTACCATTATAGTACTGTTATTGTATACAATATTGTACATTTTGTATTATGGTAATAAACATGATATTGTCTTTTTAACACCATTGACATACAGAAAAGTCATTTCTTCAAGCCATGCTATGCACCACCCTTCCTGATTTTCATTTGGCTTTGATGTAGACTATGATTGGTTTTTCGTATCATCTTTGTTTTCGATTTACATGTCAATTATTAAAATAATGTGTGTTGATGTAATTGATTTATGGTATATGTACCGATTAAGAAACTGTTAGTTTTATGGCGTTATTACCTCTGCTTACTTACTAAGACATTAACTTGCACTTTGGAGTACAAAGCCAATGTGAAGCTACTGAAAATGAACATCTAAACATGCTTTAACTGAAAAAATACCCTTTGCTCTCATTTTCCCATCATAAATGCATTGCTTTTTCTATTCTCTGTCATTGCTCTCTGCGATCTTTGCACTGCGCGCATCTGCCTTCGCACTGCTCGCCGATAAGTTTTTGATTCTGGAATTTTGTTTCGATTTTCATATATTAGTATGTTTCCGGAATTTACCTTCTATGTTGAATTGATATTTACAAATCATTGGCCATATTTTTCTGTACTCTATTTGTAGCTTAGAATTTTGGTGCAAACATCTACCCTACAATACGAGCATCTTCGCACGGGCTACGCCCGTACTCGATGCTATTCGCATCGACAGTACCCTAGCTACGACGATACCTTCGCCCAAACTCAGCCCTTCTACAACACTCGATCAATTGACAGGGCACGGGGCCTACGCGACGTTACCCCCACATCGACAGTGTCCCGCCGCACCAACGCTTCTGCATCGCAACGGCTACCCATAATATGGGTATACAAAAGAATATGGGTAGCCGTTGTGATTGCACAGTGTAACACTTGAGGCCCCTCCAAATGATCCTAACCGTCCATTTTTTATTAGATTTGAAAAAAAAATTAATTGAAGGATGTCAAGTTTTGATCCCGGGATCTCAAAGAGGAGAAGAAGGACCAAAACCAACCAACCAAAGAAATATTTATGTTTAATTCAAAGACATTTATTATATATATAACATATTATACTATAATTATTTATAATATCTTTATATATTAATTCGTCCGTCAGGGGCGGGCAAAGCCCGTCGGCCCGAGCTGTGTACTGTCCAGCGTGGCACGGGGGGCCCCCGTGCACTGTCACTCGTATATATATATATATATATATATATATATATATATATATACAAGCATCTTCGCACGGGCTACGCCTGTGCTCGATGCTCTTCACATCGATAGTACCCCAGCTGCGACGGTACCTCCGCCCAAACTCGGTCCCTCTATGACACTCGATCAATTGAAAGGGCACAGAGAGCCCCCGTGCCTTACGCGACAGTCCCCCTACCTCGACAGTGTACAACCACGGCAGCGCTTCTACAGCTTCCAAACCCCCGTGCACACGACCCCTGTGTCCGGTGCTCTCCCACGTACCTATTTTATCGTTGCACGGGGGTTTGTGAGCTGCAGAAGCACCGCCGTGTTGGGACATTGTCAAGGTAGTGGAACTATCGTGTAGGACACGAGGCTCTCCGTGCCCTGTCAATTGATCGAGTGTCGTAGAGTGGCCGAGTTCAGGCAGAGATACCGTCGCAGCTGCGGTACTATCGATGCGAAGATCATCGAGCACGGGTGTAGCCCGTACGAAGATGCTCGTATAATATAGATGTATTAGTGTCACATTATCTTCTAGGCTGTGTGTTTGAGGTTGAATGTAATTTATCAATAAACTTTTAGTTATTTAGTTGCTTTAGAAAGAGAAGGCCTCTATTGAAAATGCTTCTCTATGTAATTGCTTAAGTTTATGTGCAGAGGGAGCCATGTGTACAGCTGTTTTGAAAAATCTTTTGGACCCGTTTGGCAAGGTGGTGACGGTCATGAACATGGATGGCCTACCCTAAACTTCATAAACCTTTATGTTCAAGCGGATGATGTTTGTTAGGTGATTTTTAACGAATAAGAGTTTAATCCAAACAACCTAAAAAATCTCTTACTCAATCCAAACAACCAACAAGAATAGTGACAGTCCGAATAAAGTTTTTCTCATGGCCACCATCTCTCCAAACAGAGCCAAAGGATATTATCATATTTCTGATTAGCCATACTCATTGGCTTAAATTTATTCATTGATGGGTTTAAAACGACTAATCAGGAACAAACTACCACGCAATCTTCATTTCATTGAAATAAAAGAGGCAGTCCCACATGAGTACAATCACAAATAGCTGCCGCAAGAAGCAGATGGAAAAACTAAAAGCGCCCCAACATGAAGGATTGCACAGCTTTATGACACTCTGAAATGGATATAAACAGAGCATAACAATTGCAGCAGAAAAAAGGCTAATTAGAGAGCCATTTTCCAGCAGGTCCAGCCACTGGATTGCATGGAGGAAGCATCCACTCATCTAGCAATGATGGCATGAGAGACATCCAGGCTTCAACGAGGAGTCAACTAAGGCTGGAAGGTTATCAGCACAAAGGAGAGGTCGAGAACTTATCCCAACACGAATGTTGGGTATTGTATCCACAATGTACCTGATTTGAAGAAGCCCCTGAACAAGCTAAGGTGAATTGACAATGTATTTGATTACTTGTCTTCAAGTTGTGCTTGCAGCTATTCATCGCTAAGTACACACCAATGTCAGGGTGCAGTAGGTCAATATACAAGGGTCTGTGCAACGTAATCCCTCGTTAAGCAGATCAGTGTGTTGGCTTACGTGTACTCTCTCTATTGGAGTGTACTTATTTTCAAGCACAGGGTTATGTAAGATCAAGAGCAGACAAGGAGCAAGAATGGGCCAAAGACCAGCTCACGGGAAGAAAGACGAAAATCGTCTAAGTACAAATCGACGAGAATCACTAAGTGATTCTCACCGATTCGACGAGTGATTCTCGCCGAATCGTCGAGAATCACGAACTGATTCTCGCCGATTACTGCCGGTTGTCTCGAAGCCGCCTTGAATTGAACGCGGGAGCGGAGTACTTGAGTTTGCGGTCGTGGAGGCCTTCTAGAAGCGGAGAGATCGGGCTTCGTCAGGTATTTTGAAGGTGACTCGAACGCGGCTTGGAGATGGCTCAGGAGTGGCTTGAATGTGGCTTGAGTGCTTCTCGTAGGAGAAAACTGGCAGAGCTTCGGACTGAGGAAGAAGAAAGCTCGGAGGAAAAAAAAGGTGAGGTGGCCTGAGGCACCCTTTATAGCATCCAGGATGTGGTTATGGTGGTTATGCGGCTATCCGCACACCATAACCACCATTATAAATGTTTTTGCTATAGTTTTGGGATGCTTATTAGGATAATTAATTTTTCTATTTGTACACCAATTAAATTAATAATAAAGTTCCCCCACTAACCTGACGGTTAGTGGGTGGTTATACGTGAATCGGACGAGGGGGAATGACCCAAAAAGATCGGACAGCGGGGACAGGCTCCCATGATCCCACTAACGTTTCTCTTTTCAAGTGCATGCATGACTATTTCAAAATAATGTGGTAAGAAAAGAAAAAAGTTGTCTTCATACAAGGTTCCTTGCTAGAATTGATGATAATGTTGATACAGATGATGATGATGACGATGATGATAATCTCTTTTTTTGAAGTTATGACGATAACGCTTGCCAACGAGTTACTTACTAGAGATGATAATAATGATAATGATGATGATAATAATCTTTGTTTTTTTATCGAAGTGACGGCGATAACGGTTACCAGCAGGTCCCTTACTAGAGATATGCTTTGATCAAATTGTACTCCATATGTCATAGTTAGGGCTGTTCACAAATTGTGTAATTCGTAAATAATCCGGGATTCGATTAGTGAAGATTCAATTAAAATTTTTATTTTCGAATTTAAATTCGAATTCGAATCCGAATTCGGATTCAAATAGTTTTCAAATATGAATAATCTTGTTCCCATTCGAAGGATTTGCAAATAATCCGTGAATGATATAATATATAACTAAATAAAATTTATATATGTACTTAAATATTATATATAATTATATATGAACATTACATATAATTAAATATTATAAATTAGATTTCAAATCCATGTTCGAATCTGAATTTGAACCCAAATTTGAATCCAACATTTCATGATGAATCCGAATCTGAATCGGACACCAAATATTCGAATGAATCTGAATGCATTATACGTCAAATTTGGATTCGATTGAAGAGCTATTTGATTCGATTCGATTTGTGAACACCCCATATAGTCATTAAATGATTAGTCGTGCTTGCCTATTGAAATAATACTGCTACATGGAAGATGGTATTTAACCCCAAACTTTACCTTATGGATGTCTGTATAGTTGTGTACGGTCTCTCTCTCAATCAATTGAGCCTAGTATTTATATTTTAAATTAAGTGTGTCAACTAGTTTTAAACTCATGTAAGTTGATTGGTATCAATTCACACACCCCTCTTGGGGGGTGCTGAGATCAGTTTCATTATCTCTTGCTCCATAGCATGAATGATTTCTATGTATCTGGTGTCATTTTGAACTAAATTTTATTTACTTTGCGGTGTTACTTGTGCTTCTCTTTATGATATGTGATTATTTCTTTGGGATTAGCTCTGAATTATTTTTGTGTCAACTAAATAGTATATCTACGTAATTTGATTTAATTGTCAAAAGATTTTCAATAACTCCATTAAATTTTTAAAGAACTGACGCTCAAACCCTCCTCCTATATATGCAAAGGTTTTACTCGATCCATTTTTCAAGGCTTTGAGGAACAATTTCAAGCTTAGACCTAGAGAATAACATAGACTATGATTATGTGTAAGACCCCCTTTTTTTTCTTTTTAAACACCGGGGTCTTAGGCCCAGGATCGCCGCTTTGCGGTGACACTTTCACGTCCTGAAGGGTCATCACCACAAGGCGCCGATTCTGCCGGCCAATTCGATCACAGAAAGATAACACAATAAATGAAAAGCAAGTCCATAGAAATCACATGTATAGAAATAAAAGTCTCCACGAAGGGAGAGTCCACAAAAATAGTATAAAAGGTACTGAAAGTAAGGGCTTATGCCCGGTACATCATAATCATCACTACAGGTCACTCAGGCGGATACAAACTAAAACATCTACTATAAGTCAGGACTCACAGTCCCAGCTGTCTGAACTCCTGAGCTAGACTGCCCTATCTCTAAGCGGGCCGACCTCCGGGGCTGCTCCTCCATACTGGGTTCCACGGTCGCCTAAAATGATGTGGTTCGAAAACCATTAGTCTATAAGACTAAGTCCTATCATCCCCTTCCCCTTCTCCCATCGCTCCTAAGTACCGAGCGGAGAGGAAGAAAGGGAAGAACATGAAGGTGGAGAATAAATCAAAAGCAGGTGACGACGGACCTATGCTAGCAATTCATAAAATATATTATATAAACAGAAAGTAGGAAATGTAACCTTAACTTATGTGCGGAAGCACCTAAGCCAAGGGATCTTCTGCAAGGCTCCCATCGTATAAAGTGTCTCATACCACTTATAGGTTGGGGTGTTGGTTATCAAATAGCAGCATATATATATATATAGAATTTAACCTTAATTTATAAACTTGCCCACACAAGCTTATAGACCAAGGAGTCATTTAGCAAGTCCTAATGTATAAGCGTCCCATTCCACTTATACTTTAGGTGTCCGGGGTTAAATAAATCGATTATGCCATGACATGATAGTGAGTATGATGGAACATGCAAGTGCAACACACACACCCGACTCTGTGCACACAGACCTTTAGTTCCCCCTTTCGGAGCCGTTACCTCCCAGGATACCTCCGTAGTGGCAGACGGAAGCGGTGGGTTGGGCCTCGCCCACCTCTAAACTAGTAAAGCACTACCGGTCAGACCTATCGTATGCCTCAACGCTTGGTGCACAAAGCGGACTCCTGCGTACTCTTGTCGGCTGGCACATCGGACTTCTGTTTGCGAAGTGCTAACCAAACTTGCCGAGTCAGCGTATTGGCGTCGGTGCATCGACCCTCCATTACCGAAGACCTTCCACCTTAATATTTTTACTGACTATGCACATGCAATATTTATCGTATCAAACCAATCGAGCCGAAGCTCCCCGGACCATTCTGTCTGTCTCTTAACCAATCGAGTCGAAGCTCCACGGACCATTCCGTCCATCTCTTAACCAACCGAGCCGAAGCTCCCCGGACCATTCCGTCCGTCTCTTAACCAACCGAGCCGAAGCTCCCACAATTCTTCCTGTGCTAATAGTGTTTTGTGAAATGTGAAACACTAATTACTAAGTTTATCTTTTCTTTTTATTAAGGCAGTTTACGTTAACTTAGGACTGCCCTCGGCATACCCCGTGAAGGGTTCTCAAAGGGCACTAGGAACTATGATGGTAGATGAAGCTCATCGTTCCCTTTTGTAAGGCACTTATTGTTATTGGTTGATTCCCTTAACCCATTCTGAGAGAACTAAGTTGTCAACCTAAATCACCTAGAGGGGGGTGAATAGGTGAAATGTGTGCCAAATGCGGAATAAAAAATTAACACAGCACAGATAAGTAATCAAGCAATCACACAGACGACAAGAGATTTATAGTGGTTCCCCAATCTTGGATACGTCCACTTTCCACACCGATCTAGCAAATCACTAGACTCGGCTACTCCACTATCTCGGATTGCAAACCAATCCTACACCTCGGAACTATGTTCCTACAAAAACTCGATCCCAAACGGATCTACACTCGGAAGATAAAACTTCCTACCACTCGGAGATAGATCTCCTACAATGAAATTTGTTTGAAAAGAAAAACACAAACAACAATTAGCACAGATCTGGATCTTTGACTTTATCTTCTTCTTGAGAGCTTTTCGGTTTGAACAGAAACAGTTGAAGAAGACTAGAGAGAGATCCACGATTCTGAGATCTGGAATCACCACGATCAAGAAAATAAATCAGAGATGATGAAGCATGGAGAGATCGGATGATTCTTCTTGAGTCTGGATCGCTTGAGAATTAGAGATCGATAGCTGCGGCTGAGAGAGGAAGATCCAGAGCTTCTTCCAAAAACTTTAATGGCGGCGGAAGGAGAGATTAGGGTTTTCGGGATTTTCTCTTTCTTAAAAATTAATCTCTGTAAAAACGTGTTTAGTCAAGTCTGAAAAGACCTATTTATAGGCGGTCCCCAACGGTCATAAGCATAATTAAGGATGACACGTGGACCAATCTGAAAGGACTTTTTGAAAATACACAAAGAAACTTGACTTAGAGAAATTCAGGAAATTCGAACAGACATACTCGAGAGACAGAGACATACTCGAGTAAGAGGTTACATACTCGAGTAGATATGAGGGATATACTCGAGTATCAAGATAGAAACTACTTGATTGGTGCAGGGAACAATACTCGAGTGACTTAGAGAACCTACTCGAGTATGAGCAAATATACTCGAGTATAAACACTTGGAAAAATTTCTCAGAAAAGACTTGAAGAGCTACTCGAGTATAAGAGTTTGAGATACTCGAGTATGGGGAAGATAGACTACTCGAGTATCTTAGGAAAACTACTCGAGTGATCACTATCCTACTCGAGTATGAAAACCAATCTACTCGAGTACAGAGTTACTTACTCGAGTATTTCAGAGAACTGCTCGAGTATGTGGACTTAGAAACTTTCTAGAATAAGAAGTCCAGATCTACTCGAGTTCAAATAGAGCGCTTACTCGAGTAACTAACCATCTACTCGAGTAGAAGGTATCACTTACTCGAGTGAAAGAAAATCTACTCGAGTATAAGCTTTCATACTTGAGTATATAGAGAATCCACTCAAGTAAGTAGCCCAACCTACTCGAGTACAGACTCACTTACTCGAGTATACTAAAGAAGTACTCGAGTATGTGGACTTAGAAAATTTCTTCTGAGATAGACTTCAAAACTCCATAGTCCAAGTGCATATTGATGAAGTGTGTCCCAATAGAGAGGCTATACATGAGCCAACACCTTGGATCACACAATGAGGAATTACATTGTATGGTCCTGTGTTCGGTAGCCCATTATAGACTGACATTGCTCTACACTTGGCAATAAGAACCTGCACACATACAACTCAAACACAATATCAAATACACCTTAATTCATCTTAGTTCAAGGTCTGACTTCCTACAAATCTGAGGTATTGTGGAGACAAATCCCAACAATCTCCCCCTATTTGTAGATGTCAGCACCCTCTACACTAAGGTGAATTACTTAGAGTAAAAAGAACAATAAAATATATACTGAAAAAAAATGAAACAGGAATAATAAAGATATCCATAATTAGAATCAAATATATATATAGAAATGATTTCAAAAGATTAAATGTCCATATCCACATCCTCATTCACTCAAGAAGGGGCTCCTCTATGCAGTCTTTCTCTTTTAAGCTCTTGCCTCTCCAGGTAGCTGAAAGGTTTGGGAAAATAGGTCTTGGGCCTTGGAGGAGCAGCTGGATTGTTATATCCCCAATTTCTGTCATGTAACCTGATTTTGATTTGAGATACATCATATGCTTTCCATTCTGCGTTGCTATAGTAGTGATCTCTATTTTCACCAAAATCTATTACCAACTTCAAGGTATCAAGGATAAGAGATTTGGAGGTAGGACTCCAAACTTCTGCATGAACAACTTCTGGTCTACCTTCTGTATCTGGGGCAGGCTCTCTCCTTGGTGCAGAACGGCTAGCAGAAGCGTCGTCACCATATTTCCTTTTCTTTCTGGGGGCACCCTGAGAACTTGGAGGAAACTCATCTTGCCACATATCAGCATAAGAAAGAGGAGGCTCAGTCATGTCACCAGAAGGTCTAGGTGAGAAGACTGGCACATACTCTGGAATGTTAGCCTGAGCTGGAAAGTTAGCCTGATCTGGAGCACCTGAGGGAGGATGTTCTTCAAGAGGATCTAGGACCTTTGGAACAATGGCAGGGTTAAGTTGGGAGTTGGGAAAGTTCTGGTTATGCACCCATACAACATTGTCATAGATATAGAACTTTACAGATTGAAGTTGAGCAAGGATGTCTGCTTTCATATCTTTGACTAGACTATCCACAGATGCTTTAGATTGTTCAGATATTTTTTCAACATGTTCTTTGACTAACTTCTCCCCCTTGGTGATATCTACAGAGAGTTGGGCAATTGCTTCATCTCTAAAAGTTCTAACTTCCTCACAAACTTTCATAACATTCGCGATAGCATCCTTGTCCAATTGAATCTGATTATTTGCAACTGTTTCAACTTGATCTTTGAGTACACCTATACTTGTGATAGTATGATCTAAGGCTTTGCCACCCAACTGAAATAGTCTCTTGAGCTCATCAGTGTTTGCTTGAATTTCAGCAAAGCCTCTACGCATCTCATTTTCAAGAGTAGAGATCTTGTTGTTCACTGATGCCAGAGAATCATCAAAGTATTTTCTCTGTTCACGGAACATTTGCCCAATCTGACTGACTAAATCTGAGGAGCTAGAGGGATCTGAGGCTGGGGCAGAGGCTGAGGGAACAGGAGCAACCCAGGGGGGAATTTCAGTAATCACAACTGAGCTTTCAGCTCTCTTGAAGGGTGGTATCACAACTGAATCTTCTGTATTGATGAAAGAGGGAAGAGAGAAGTCTAGTGTCCTCAGAGGAGCATCCACTGGTTCAGGAGACATGTCCTCGTCATCAGACAGTAGATTAATCTCTGGATGACCTTGCTGTTTATCAAGGGACTGATCAGGAGAGGTAGGGGGTACCTTTGCAGGGGAGGGAGAGGGATCCTTAGCAGGGGAGGGATCTGCTTGAGAGTGATCCTCAGGAGATAGCATAACTGAATCATCTTGAAATACTGGAGTATCTGACCTGAGTTCATCAATCAGTCTGTTAATATCTTCAGTTGTAGAGAGAAGGTTTTCTTGATCTTGAACTTCTGAGGTGAGATCTTCTGGAGGTGGAGAAGGAGGAGGAGTAGGATCTTGGATCAGATCTTGCTGAGAAGAGACTTCTGAAGCTTTGTGCTGAGGATTAGATGAGGCAGGCTCCCCCTCAACTATTGCACCCAAGGTGATAATAGTGTGATGTAAAGGAGGAGATGGAATCCTGTCATCTGAGACAAGGGGCTCTCTAGGCTCATCTTTTGAGGTAACAGCTGCTTTTGAGGCTTGAGCAGTGTTGAGGAGTTTGATTTCATATCTTTGGATTGAGAGGATGGATACTTTCTTCATATGATGGATGAGAGTGCCTTTAGATAAATCAAATACTGTAGGATTAATCTCATGGAGGAGGAGTGAGATAATCCTAGCATAGCTTGGTTTTTTCACACTTTCTCTGATTTTGTCCAGTATCATCATTCAAAACTGGAATTTCTTCCAGCAGACTATGGCTTGCATAACGTCAAAAAGATTTTGGGAAATATCTCTGAGGGAATAGGTTTTTCACAGAAGAACTTTGGCAATCACATCCACAAGAAATTTGCCCTCTGAATTTTAATCTGCACGGCGGAACGAATATGCTTCATACGGGTTTATTCCACAGAAGAAGCTGGTTCTTTCGGAATCTTCAGGAGTCAGATCATCTTCTTCATCCACCACTGGCAATTTTAACAATGTAGCTAAGGAAGTTTTGTCCAGAAGGATTTTGATCCCACTGACCTTGGATTTGAGAACTGTACCATTTCGCTTGACCTTCAGATTTTTGTAGAACTCCTCGACTGCAGGGAAAAAGACTTTGCACGGTGTCTGGAGGATGAACGAGAGTCTGGCTATGTCGAACAGTATGAGCAGGTTTCGGAAATCATCGGAGAGGTCGGCTATACCTTCAGGGTCGAGCTCTGAGCCGATTTCGATCTTGGAGGAGGGAGCCATCGGCGATTCTGGAGAACGGAAGACGAAAACGACAGAGCTCTGCGGGTTCCGGAATATAAAGCGTCGGCGGCTACTCGGGAGAATGAAGAGTGGAAAGGATTTCCGATTTCTAAATATATATATGACCCTAATTAGGTTTAAGTAGGAGTGATAAGGATAAAATCATACCTGATCTTGAGCGCCAAACATTTTGGTGCAAATAGAAAAAAAAAGAGAATTTCAAAAGTCGGATTGTCTTATACTCGAGTAGATTTCGCCATACACGAGTATGAGATGGAGCATACCCGAGTAGATCAAGTACATACACAAGTAGGTTACCAACTACTCGAGTATGTAGATTCTGTTACGCGAGTATTTCCGTTTACTCGTGTATATGTCTCTATATACCCGAGTATATCACTTTGAAATACAATTTTCTTGGGAGAGATTTACTTCCACTAATATCTTCAACTCTGAGCCTGTCTGTGAATCCACCATCACTATTCCTCTTTGTTGAGCAGCCCGAGTTCCATTTTGAAGAATGAAAACTTGGACTCCTCCAGCGGTTTGGTGAAAATATCTGCAACTTGCCTGTCTGTGGAGACATATTGTAGATCTATGTCTCCGTTTTTCACATGCTCCCGGATGAAGTGATATCGAAGCTCTATGTGCTTTGTCCGGCTGTGGGAGACTGGGTTGTTGGCGATTGCTATTGCGCTGGATGAGTCGCAAAACAGAGGAACGTTCTAGAACTTCATGTTGTAGTCTTCAAATTGATTCTTGATCCATAGAAGCTGTGCACAACAGCTGCCTGCAGAGATATACTCTGATTCAGCCGTTGAGATGGCTACACAGTTCTGCTTCTTACTGCTCCAGGAAATAAGTCTCCTTCCGAGAAATTGGCAAGTCCCGGAAGTACTTTTCCTGTCGTCTTTGCTTCCTGCAAAATCTGCATCTGAAAATCCAATTAGTTCACTATCATTACTTCTTGGGTACCATAAGCCAAAATTTGGTGTACCTTTGAGGTATCTCAAGATTCACTTTGCAGCAATGTAGTGAGATTCCTTAGAGTTCACCTGAAATCTAGCACATACACATGTGGAAAATATTATGTCTGGTCTACTTGCGGTAAGGTAGAGCAAGGACCCAATTATGCTTCTGTACTTGGTTTCATCAAAAGGTTTCCCTTTCTCATCCTTGTCCAGAGACATAGCTGAGGCCATTGGAGTCCTCATAGAGGTTGCATTCTCCATTCCGAATTTCTTAAGTAGCTCTTTGGTGAACTTGGTCTGTGAGATGAAGATTCCATCCTCAGATTCTTTCACTTGAAGCCCTAAGAAATACTTCAGCTCTCCCATACTGCTCATTTCAAACTTCCCTTGCCTAAGTTTAGAAAACTTCTTGTAGAGGTTGTTGTCTATAGAGCCAAAAATAATGTCATCGACATAGATTTGCACTAGCAAAATCTTGCCTTTTATTTCCCTAAGAAATAATGTCTTGTCTATCTTTCCTCTTGTGAACTTGTTTTCAAGAAGAAAGGTAGACAGCGTTTCATACCAAGCTCGAGGAGCTTGTTTAAGACCATATAAGGCTTTTTGCAGTAAAAAAACATGATTAGGAAAAGTTGAGTCAACGAAACCTGGCGGTTGCTCTACATACACTTCTTCCTTTATGTCGCCATTCAGGAAGGCGGACTTGACGTCCATCTGATAGACGGTAAAGCCCTTAAGTGCAGCGTGGGCAAGGAATAACCTGATTGCCTCCAGTCTTGCCACGTGAGCATATGTTTGGTCAAAGTCGATTCCTTCTTCTTGACGATAGCCCTTGGCGACAAGTCTGGCTTTATTCTTTATAATTGTTCCATCTTCGTCCATCTTGTTCCGGTAGACCCACTTTGTCCCAATGACATTCTTCCTCTTGGGTCTAGGAACAAGTGTCCAAACTTTGTATCGTTTGAACTGATTCAGCTCATCTTCCATGGCTAGAATCCAGGATGCGTCGGAGTTGGCTTCCTCAAATTTCTTTAGTTCGACCTGTGAAAGAAAACTTAAGTGTAAATTTTAGTTAGTTGTACCTCGACGAGTTCTGACGCCATCCCGAGGATCTCCTATGATTTGGTCTAAGGGATGATCCTTCACGTGTCTGAACTCTAGACTCCTTGCATCTGGGATCTCTTCAGCCACTAGAGTTGCATCTTCAGCTGGGATGTGTTCTTCATCTTGATCATCTACCTCTCCAATAGGGGCTGTAGAAGTGATCTTGATGAACGTCTCATCTTTATCTTGAGTAGGTTCATCCAAGCTGAGTTCCTTCATCTTTGTACCTGCATCTTCAATAGGCATACTAGAAGAGTTGCTTTGCAGCAGACTCGTCTCATCAAATACAATGTGTACCGATTCTTCTACCACCAGAGTTTTTCTAATTAAATACTCTATAGGCCTTACTATGGCTACTATAACCTACAAAAATACCTTCAAAGCTTTTCTCGCTAAACTTGGTAGTGTGATACTTGCCGTTGTTAAGTACGAAGCACTTACAGCCAAAGATTCTAAAATATGAAATGGTTGGTTTCCTGCCTTTTAGAAGTTCGTAGGGAGTCTTATCATGGTTCTTGTTGATGAGAGCTCGATTTTGCACGTGACAAGCGGTGTTGACGGCTTCAGCCCAGAAATACTCTGGAAGTGAGGCATCACTCAACATGGTCCGGCAAGCCTCTATGAGTGTTCTATTCCTTCTCTCAGCTACTCCATTTTGCTGTGGAGTGCGAGGAGAGGAAAACTCATGAAAGATACCTTGACTTTCGCAGAATTCTGTCATGGCTCCAGACTTGAATTCCGTTCCATTGTCACTTCTGATTTTGACTACGGAACAGTTGTATTCATTCTGTATTTGCCTAACAAAACTAGTGACAGTACTGAAGGTATCTGACTTGTGTTTCAGAAAGAACATCCATGCAAAGCGCGAGTAATCATCCACAATAACCAACGTATATTCCTTACCTCCTAAACTTCTAACTTGCAGTGGACCAAACAAGTCCATATGGAGAAGCTGTAAGCTTCTATTTGAATCCTCGCCTGTTATGCTTTTAAATGAACTCCTTGTTTGCTTGCCTTTGATACAGGCGTGACAAAGACTGTCCATAACGCACTTGACATTAGGTGCATCACGTACTAAGTTTTGAGAGAATAGTTTATTAATAGTTTTGAGATTAATATGTGCTAGTCTCTTGTGCCATTGGTCAGCAAGAGATGCACTACTTTTTGCTAAAAGACACACTGGTGTGGAAGAGTCTATACAAATGAAATTTAAACAGAAAATATTTCTGCTTCGAGTGCCTGATAAAACAGTTTGCATGTTGTCAACTGATTTTATCAAACACTTGTCAGCATGAAATTCAACCACGTATCCTTTGTCGTATAGTTAGCTTATGCTGATGAGATTGTGTTCCAATCCTTCAACATAGGCTACATCCGAAAAGGATATGCTACCGTTAGTAATCATACCGTAGCCTTTAGTTATTCCTCGATCTGAACCTCCAAAGATGACCTTTGGTCCGTTGCAGATTGAGGTGAAATTCTGGAGTAGGCTCCTTGTCCCGGTCATGTGCCGAGAACATCCACTGTCCAAGTACCAGATTGGCATTTTGGTGGTCTTTGGACATACCTGTAATTACAATCACTTAGCCTTAGGAACCCAAACAAGTTTGGGTCCTTGGTCTCGAGTTAGAAGACTCCCCCTACGAGCATTAGCCTCATGAGTGGTCATTCTCACGTTGCTAACTTGAGGGGTTGTAGCATTTCTAGGATTGAACCAACAATCGATGGAAAAATGACCAATTCTGCCACAGCACCAACAGTCGAACCTGTTGTATCTTTGCCTAGTGTATTCCTGCTTGATTTTCTAAAGTGATGGTCTAGCAGGAACTTCACTCTTGGAGGAGGAAGCTTCATGATGGTGGCAGCTACATGAAGTCTTCTCCTTCATAGGCTTTTCCACAATAGGTTTTACCTTTGGTGTCATCTTGATGTGTTGGGGCTGCGGTCCGGAATCTCCCCCGCGCTGCGGTGCTATGCGGTAATGGCTTAACTGGCTGCCCCGTGGATCCTCCCGAGGACCTTTGATATAAAGATTAGTGGCGCCGTCCTCCGACAGTCCGGGCTTTTGGTGCGAGTGGTTGCGCTAAGTCCTCTCAATTGGTATCAGAGGGAGTCGCGGGTTCAAAACCCCGGGGTCGTTTTCGGGGGGGGGGGGATTGTTGGGGTTGCGGTCCGAAATCGCCCCCGCATTGCGGTGCTATGCGGTAATGGCTTAACTGGCTGCCCCGTGGATCCGCCCGAGGACCTTTGATATAAAGATTAGTGGCGCCGTCCTCCAACAGTCCGGGCTTTTAGTGCGAGTGGTTGCGCTAAGTCCTCTCATGATGTTATGACCATGAGCACATGGTCCATAGTTCTGAAGTTGAATCTCTTCATAAGGTGCCTTGAAGACACTCTCGCCAAAGTTACGAGGACGAGTCCAACCTTGGTATCTTGACTTAGGCTTCTCCGGGATCGGCCTATAAAAGTGTCCATAGGTGGACTCATAGTCGAATTCATTCGTAGGAAAGATAACTTTCTTGAACAATATAGGTTCCAAGGGAGCTTTCCCTTTTTCTTCAGCTAGAGCCTTCTGGGCAGCCTTATTCTTTCTCTTGGCTTTGTTTCTCCTAGAAGATTTACTAGAAGCACCAATGTGGCCTATACCAGCACCCTTGGCCTTAGCTGAGAACTCAGCAACGAGTGGAAGAACTGTCTTAGGCTTGGAGAAACTCTCAACAAGTTTCTTCTCAGCCTTGAGTTGTTGTTCCAATTCATTGATGATTTCCTCTTTAAGGTCGAGGTGCTTGAGAGCTTGATTGAATTCTTCCATAGTAGCATCGAAGTTCTCTTGAAGAGAGTTAGTCTTGGTGACTTCTTCTCTCAAGCTGCTCTCACTAGCCTGTAGAGATTTTATTTCTTTGGCTTGAGTTTTCACGACTCTGCGACATTTTTCATAAGCCGTGAGTAACTCCTTATATTGTCCCATGAGTTCAGATTCATCCTCAGAGGAATAGCCCTCTTGCTCATTATCATCATCAGATTCAGAGAGAGGAGTGTGAGATTTTACCTCCCTAGTGAACTGGGGGACTTGTTCATCATTAGAGTGAGCCATGAGCCCGAAGTAAGCTTCCTCTTCTTCACTTGACTCAGATGAGTCGGAGTCGCTGAGAGTTTTGCTCTTCTTGGCTAATAAGCTCTTCTCTGTCCTCTTCTTGTGGTATGAGGGTTTCTTTTCCTCTCTTCTGCCACTCCTCTTTCTTCTTGTGAGGGCAGTCCGCGATGACGTGACCTGGCTTATTACAACAATAACAAACGATGTCAGTTGAAATCTATTTGTTATGTTTGGAGTTATACCTGTCATGGCTACTTGAGCCATTCTTTCGCTGATCACCGTCATGTCGTGATCTTCTGTATGAGGCATCCTTGCCTCTCCATTGCTTCTTTTTATTCAAGAATTTCTTGAACTGCCGCGAAAGCAATGAGAACTCTCCTTCAGATATTTCTGAGCCTGAGGTGCTTTGCTCGGAGCCTTCTTCTTCACTTACTTCTTGAGGAGATGTTGGCGAGGCAGCTTTGCCCTTCCTTGAACTGTCAGCCTTTAAAGCAACCGACTTCTCTTTTGAGGAGAAGCGACTTTTCTCTTCTTCGGCTTTTCTAGAGTTGATCTGCAGTTCATAGGACATCAACTTGCCAAATAGATTCTGTGGATCTGTCTCTGCTAGTCTGCCAAACTCTCGGATGGCACAGACTTTGTTGTCCCATTCTTTGGTGAGAGATCTCAGAAACTTATCATTCAGCTCCCCATTAGTAAAGACTCGGCCATACACTCTCAGTCCATTGACTATCTTAAAGAAGTTTTCAAATGTGTCAGCTATGAGTTCCTTGTGACCTTGTCGGAAGGCTTCATACTTCTGATTTAAGAGGGATCTCCGATCATCCCTAACTTCCTCAGTCCCTTCCATCAGAGTCACCGGGGATTGCCACATCTCCTTGGCAGATTGGCAATGTATAAGATTTTGAAGCATTGAGTCATCGACTGCACTTGCGATAATATTTTTAGCTTTCTTTTCTAGGGAGACAAGTGCAATCTCGTCCTTATCCAAGTCCATCAACTTCTTTGAGACCTTTTTGGTTGGGTCTATTGTTGATGCAGTCATAGGAACATGCGGACCTTCTTCCACAATCATGAAGATCCGGGGATCTACTGCTTCCATGAAGAACTTAACTCTTTCCTTCCACATAGGAAAATTGTTCTTAGTGCAGATAGGGAGCTTAGCAAAATCCTTGGTCTTACTCATGCTTGATACTTCTCTGGAGACAACTTGGTGAGGATTAGATCAAGGTGTTAACCTTTTAACGATCAACCTCCCTCTGATACCAATTGAGAGAACTAAGTTGTCAACCTAAATCACCTAGAGGGGGGTGAATAGGTGAAATGCGTGCCAAATGCGAAATAAAAAATTAACACAACACAGATAAGTAATGAAGCAATCACACAGACGACAAGAGATTTATATTGGTTCCCCAATCTTGGGTACGTCCACTTTCCTCACCGATCTAGCAAATCACTAGACTCGGCTACTCCACTATCTCGGATTGCAAACCAATCCTACACCTCGGAACTATGTTCCTACAAAAACTCGATCCCAAACAGATCTACACTCGGAAGATAAAAATTCCTACCACTCAGATATAGATCTCCTATAATGAAATTTGTTTGAAAAGAAAAACACAAACAACAATTAGCACAGATCTAGATCTTTGACTTTATCTTCTTCTTGAGAGCTTTTCGGTTTGAACAGAAACAGTTGAAGAAGACTTGAGAGAGAGATCCACGATTCTGAGATCTGGAATCACCACGATCAAGAAAAAAAATCAGAGACGATGAAGCACGGAGAGATCGAATGATTCTTCTTGAGTCTGGATCGCTTGAGAATTAGAGATCGATAGCTGCGGCTGAGAGAGGACGATCCAGAGCTTCTTCCGAAAACTTTAATGGCGGCGGAAGGAGAGATTAGGGTTTTCGGGATTTTCTCTTTCTTAAAAATTATTCTCTGTAAAAACGTGTTTAGTCAAGTCTGAAAAGACCTATTTATAGGCGGTCCCCAACGGTCATAAGCATAATTAAGGATGACACGTGGACCAATCTGAAAGGACTTTTTGAAAATACACAAAGAAACTTGACTTAGAGAAATTCAGGAAATTCGAACAGACATACTCGAGAGACAGAGACATACTCGAGTAAGAGGTTACATACTCGAGTAGATATGAGGGATATACTCGAGTATCAAGATAGAAACTACTTGATTGCTGCAGGGAACAATACTCGAGTGACTTAGAGAACCTACTCGAGTATGAGCAAATATACTCGAGTATAAACACTTGGAAAAATTTCTCAGAAAAGACTTGAAGAGCTACTCGAGTATAAGAGTTTGAGATACTCGAGTATGGGGAAGATAGACTACTCGAGTATCTTAGGAAAACTACTCGAGTGATCACTATCCTACTCGAGTATGAAAACCAATCTACTCGAGTACAGAGTTACTTACTCGAGTATTTCAGAGAACTGCTCGAGTATGTGGACTTAGAAACTTTCTAGAATAAGAAGTCCAGATCTACTCAAGTTCAAACAGAGCGCTTACTCGAGTAACTAACCATCTACTCGAGTAGAAGGTATCACTTACTCGAGTGAAAGAAAATCTACTCAAGTATAAGCTTTCATACTTGAGTATATAGAGAATCCACTCAAGTAAGTAGCCCAACCTACTCGAGTATAGACTCACTTACTCGAGTATACTAAAGAAGTACTCGAGTATGTGGACTTAGAAAATTTCTTCTGAGATAGACTTCAAAACTCCATAGTCCAAGTGCATGTTGATGAAGTGTGTCCCAATAGAGAGGCTATACATGAGTCAACACCTTGGATCACACAATGAGGAATTACATTGTATGGTCCTGTGTTTGGTAGCCCATTATAGACTGACATTGGTCTACACTTGGCAATAAGAACCCGCACACATACAACTCAAACACAATATCAAATACACCTTAATTCATCTTAGTTCAAGGTCTGACTTCCTACAAACTTGAGGTATTGTGGAGAAAAATCCCAACACATTCCCTTCTCATATTAAAGTGGGCTAATCCTAGGGTGATTTTGACTCTTCCTCTCCTCAGGGAAGACGATCTTTCGTCGAACCCAGGCACCTCTAGACTCTAGCCAAACCACTTCTCACTACTCTTCCTATCCCTCTATTGTGAAATCATTCACATCAGTCCACTTAGCTAAAATGACTAACTCCAACAACTATCCCAGATCATGTCCTATTGCAAATAAACAATTTGCTATATGCAGACCAGCCTAGGCTATACGTCGAACCGGATAGGTGATAATCTAAATAATCATCCAAATGCCCTAACTTATTTACTGAAGACTTATCATGACATAAATAGACTAAATCCAGAGGATCATAATTTTCCTAATTATTCTGATATTTAAATAATTTTCTTAAGGGTTCCAAGAGCTACCAATTGAACATGAAGTGCACTTTTCAGGTCTGAATAAGGCTTCATAAAATCTTGATAAATTCTAAATAACAATTTATTAGTAAATCCAAGATATAACAATTTTTTCAGTATTTTAAGGACTCTAATTTAATTTTGATAATAAATCCTATCTCCTTTCATTAAAGAAGTAAGTGCAGTAGATAATCATCCAAAAAATTCTAAATTAATCTTATAGAGCAGATACTATCCTAAAAACATCAATGGACAAATTTCATAATTCTTCAATGAGGATTGAGCTTTAGAATAAATAATTACCAAAATCTCAAAAAGCAATATTTGTGAAGCAAGTATTGTACATATTCTCCTAAAAAACATGAATAAAATTATACAGCTATATATTAATCTAAAAACATCATTGGCCAGGTTTCATAATTTTTACAGTAGGTAATTTGCTCTAAATGATTTATTGATCATAATTGTCCTTTTGGAACTTGTGAAGGAAGTACTAGGTATAATCAACTAAAATTGTAAAAAAATTCAGGGATATTCATTTAGACCTAAAGCATTTTCTGACCAAGTTTCATTAGTTTCAAATGAACAGAGTAATCAAAATAATTAAAACACCAGTTTGGGCAAGTTGATACATAACAAGTAAAGTACTAGAAATATAACTCATAAAATTCTAATAAAATTAGTAAGGGTTCTAGCTAGACTAAAAACTTACTCTACCCAAGTTTCACAACTTTTAACTAAGATTTAGTGACTGTGTTTTCATAATCGAGCTACTACCCTAAAACTAGGGTAAGGGTTTTTAGGTGTCTACCTACCTCCAATTTCTCTAAGATTTCTAGCAGAGAACTTATGATACACTACCTTCAACTCTACTGAGTTACAAGGTCACACAAGGGCATTTGCCCCTATGCCCTTCACAACACTCAAAAACCCTTCCTTAGGGTTTGAGTTTGAACCCTAGGGTAAATCAACCCTAAATCAACCCATTTTCCTTAAGAGGGTGACATTATCCATGCCAAGTCAGTGTCCAAAATCCCAGCCTCTGTGGAGGTGAGATGACCACTCAAAAATCCAAGGTGCACCTTTATTCAAAAACACCTCTTTAAGGCCTAACTAGGGTTTGGTGATTCCCTAACCAAAACTCATCCAAATGAGTTGAAATTTTATACAGAGCTAGGTCCTAATGTCAGGGACCACTCACCAGAATTTGGGAGGGTTTGGAGGTCATTAGACCACTTAATTTAATTACCATAGCATTATTAAATAAAAGCAAAAACTTTAGGCAATGTGTCTCCAAAAATTCCCATTTTTGGGCAGGCCCTAGATATGGTTAAGATTGGCCCCCTGTCCAAATTTCACTCCATTTGGATAAGGGATGAAGGGTGGGCACTCATTTGAATCTCAGGATAGCCCCAGGTATAGGTCCCACCAAAATGGGTGATGTTGTCAAACCACTTACCCAATCGAGTTGAAATAAATTTTAGAAATATCTAGACTCGAAGGGATACAACTTCTGTGACTGGCTATTTTTCCTAAAATGGCATCTAAGTGCCTTATTTAATAGCATCAAAATGAGCTTGATAAAAGTGATAAATTGTTATATATTATATATAAATATATATCAGATTTAATATATGGCACTGTTCATCTTCTCAAAAGCCCGAAACCAGCAACCTAAAAACGCTTAAAACATGTAGCTTTGCAAGTGGATTTCCCGTCCACCCAGCCATCTCCCTGGCCAGCCACCACCACCACCACCTTCGTTGAGGTGAGGGCTACCGTTAGGGGGCGACACGGCCGCCGGAGATGCGGTTTTCGGCGAACCCGACCACCATAAATTTTGGAAAAACCTTGGAAACGCTCACCCGATCCAGCTCTTTTGAGCCCGATATCTCTCTTAATAATTCCTAAGATCTATCCATAGAAGAATAGGTAGAGGAGGCCCTTATTCGTGGTTTGGAGTCGAGCCAATTGTCGTGATGCCATTTGCACGGTGGTGGCGTCGCCGGAATTCCTCAACAACATGGTAATAAGCTTTAGCTTTCTCGGGCAAGGGTGAAAACTTCCTCTCTAAGTCTAGGGAGTCTTTTAAAGGAGAAACAAGGCTGCGGGTGGGGGTATAAGATGTCCAACCATTAATGCCTCCTTAAAAGCATGCTTCGGCCATAGTGGAGGGGAGATGAAACGCCTCAAATTAGCTGGAGAAAGGCTGGAAACTCCTCCTATCCCCATGAGGACTTGAATCTAGCCATTAAGGAGGAGGGGGAGGGGCCATGGCATTAAATGCCATCAATGGCCGTGAAAGCTGGTTCACGGCCATGGCCGTGGCTATTTACCCTCTATTTTCAAAACTGACGGCCACGTGGAATTTTGACCGGTCAAACTTTATTTGAATAAGACTTAATTAAGTCTTAATAACATAAATGGCTTATTTAAGACATCCTCGCCCACTTCCCGAAACGGCCCGGGTCAACTGAACCATCGGCCAAGCTAAAACCGCCAAGAAAATTTTCTAAGTAAAATGGCGTTGAGTGAACTCAGCTCACTCAACGCCATACAAGCTACAGCATTGAGTGAGCTCTGCTCACTCAACGCCATCCATGCAGCGGCGTTGAGTGAGCTCTGATCACTCAACGCCATCCAGGATACTACGTTGAGCGAGCTCTGCTCACTCAACGCCATCCATAATACGGCCCTTCCAGACTATGGCGTTGAGTGAGCTCAGCTCACTCAACGCCATCCAGATTATGGCATTGAGTGAGCTCTGCTCACTCAACGCCATCCAGACTATGGCGATGAGTGAGTTCAGCTCACTCAACGCCATCAGATTATTGCGCTGAGTGAGCTCTGCTCACTCAACGCCACCCAGACTATGGCACTGAGTGAGCACAGCTCACTCAACGCCATCCAGATTATGGTATTGAGTGAGCTCTGCTCACTCAACGCCACCCAGACTATGGCGTTGAGTGAGCTCAGCTAACTCAACGCCATCCAGATTATTGTGCTGAGTGAGCTCTGCTCACTCAATGCCAGCCGGATTATGGCGTTGAGTGAGCTAAGCTCACTCAACGCCATCCAGACAACACCATATGGCGTTGAGTGCAGTCACTGCACTCAATGTCATTCAACTTATGGCGTTGAGTGCACCCGACGCACTCAACGCAACCCACCTGTAAGATGGCGTTGAGTGCAGTCAGTGCACTCAACGCCATTCTGCTTCTGGCATTGAGTGCACTCGACGCACTCAACGCCTGAGTCCCAATCTTATTTTAAGCAAGTTTCTGACCTACTATTTGCAGACCAAGGTGATTTTCACCTTCCTTCCTAAGCTCTCTTGGTCTTTTGGGTTTCCTAGGGTTTTGTAGTGATCTAGTCATGGCAAAACTACTCCCGGGGTTCTAGCCAGAAATGGGATGTTACACTATGTTTGAGGCAGCTCTTTCAATTCAAGAATCTCCATTCGAGCTATAAACACAATTCTGAGGTTTTTATTTCAACAGTTGTGTGAATAGATTGAAATTTAATATTTTAATGTGTTCTGATATATGGTCGTTGATATTGGGAGATGAGGCAAGTAATTGAGGGAGATCGTAAAGAAGAACAAGAATCGAGATAGTAACAGAGCTTGAAATGCATATTTTATTCTGGTGAAATTTAGTACAATCCAAATTTCTCAAACACTTATGATGATTCTAATGATTATCTTGCATTTATTTTGTGTGTTTATATAATTCGAATTATTGTATGTATTTCGTGTGTGTGTGATTCGAATTAGCTTGCATCAATAATCGGGAGATGAGCCTGAGGCTCAAAATCATTTTTGAGCAATTTTGAATCGATTCAAATTATTTTATTTTGGTTCCAACTAGACTAGAAATTTGAGGAAATTGCGAGCAAATAACTGGTTTCGATTATGATGCTCATCCCTAATCCTCGTGAAGCGAGACAAGTATTCATGCATTGCCTCCTAATCTTTCTTTAACCATTTTCCTATTTTGCACAAGCCTGGCTAGATCAAATCATTACTAATCGCATGTTTTTATGAATACACTTGTTGCGAGTTGCCCGATTTTCCTCTGGTCCAGAGAATAAGATTGCCTTATCTCCAAGTTAGATCGGGTGCGCAAACAATCTGAAGTAAATCAAACAACAAAGTCACAAAGGAATTTTAGATTGGAAAACCTGGAAATGGTGAAAAACCACACTGTTAGATCTGTACCAGACCGAAATCCAATATCTTCCACGAGGATACAAATTTTTGAGTTCACTGGAGGGTGACAGTTCATCTCTCTATTTACAAGCTTCAAGTACAGAAAGAGAGGAAAATGACTTAGTCCATGGAGCCTTGGAGAGAGCGTTTACAAGTGCGTTCTTCTAAGTCTTTGCCTGCACAAGCAGACTAGAAATGGAGCAGACTGAATTTCGAGCGATAGAACGATCTAAGTCTCACATCCCCATCGAAAAACTTCAGAGCTCTCTGGTCTCCCAAGTTTCTTCCATTCAAATAATAGCATTGGGCCTTTTTATAGCTTTCTAAAAGTTATGTGTTGGTCATTGCGCCCGGTTGATCAATCCTTAGTTGGATAATGATGTCGCTTCGTTTCGGCCACCTAGATCACCAATTTTCCCAAAATGATAAACATGCCCCCTGGGCAGTTTGGGTGGTCTGGGAAAGTTGCCCGACGACAGTGGCAACCGAAAGCGGTGGTGGCATCGACAGGTCTCCGACGCAAGGGGACGAACGCCCACCCCGGGAGCATGCACACAGGTGGCACACACTCTCTTTGGGTACACACGCAGGGGACACACACCCGCTCGGGTGTGCACAAGGGGTGCGCACTTTAATATGCAACGTCCACGTGCGCACACTGTGAGTGCCTTTGTGTGCGTGCGCGATGGGAGCCGCTTGCGCACGCAGCACCTATGTGTGTGGGGCGTGCATGTGGGTGTGCTTGTGCTTGGTCCTTTCGGGGCTTATATGCGTGTTGTCCCGCTCATCTACTTTAGGGAAGATTTAGGGTCACTCGAGTAATCGCGAATCACTCGCTTTGGTTGACTTGTTTGTGGGATCCGATCAGTTTTGAATCAGAAATTTTTTGGGGGAACCCCATCAAATTGGCTCATATAAGCGGCTCACTCTGCCTTGTTGACTTGTTTGAGGGCTCCGATCCATTTTTCCTGGAAATCTTTCAGGGGAACCCCATCAAATGGCCCAAAATTTCCGCGGGTCTTGATTCGCAAAGCGACGAGCGTGAAAATTATTGACCCTGATGATTCTCCTCAGGGTCGTGGACTTTGAATCATTTCAACATGCATGATTCAAAAATTACTTTTTGCTTGCAACGTGAGATCTCCTTTTCGTTATGCTGGGAGATCTAGGTCCAAAAGTACACGTTGATTGTCTAGCAATACTTAGTGTAGGTTTTCGAGTTGAAAATCTCGTAGCGCGCGCTAGATAGTGATTTTTTCGATTATTTCCTCGCACATCACTTTTGCTTGCAATGTCGCTTAACAAGGACGCTCTCCCACTTTGAGCGTTGTGTTGATTTAGAAGTATTTTGCTTTCCACATTTCTCTTCACATGAACATACGAACATGACGCGGCGTGTTAGACATGGCTGTTGTCACTAGGCATTCGTGCTTGGGGCGAATGCAAGAGAATGATGTGGAGGGATGCTTTGCCCCCTTTTCATGGTGGCATTGAAGGACTAGTGATTCTGTTCCTATTGGAATCCGTAGATGGATTCGGGGCTTGATTTCATCTTGGGGAGCAGAAGGACTCGGGTACATTCCATTCAAGAAGTAAAGCATCATAGGGTTTGTTCGTGCGAGAGGTGCGGAAGAATTCAAGGTCCGTTCTTATTTTAAGACGCTAAAGGAATCAGTGTCCATTCTTGTGTGGGAGCACATAAGGACTCGGTGTTCATTCTTATCAAGAGTTAAGACAATGTTGTTTAATACAGATGTCAAGCCAGCGCGACTAGAGGAGGAGAAAATGTCAATGGTTGTGGCGCTTCAGGATATCAATTCGTCGCGGCCTTATAAAGTCACCAAACTTAAGGAGTCATAAGGCTTTATTGTGGTGCAAGCTCAGATTGTAAAGGAGAATCTTTCAAAGAAGACGGCCTCAGAGGTCGAACCAATGCTGGAGGATGAGAGTGATGCAATGTTCCATCTTGGATTTTGTAAGGGCTCTCACATAGCATAAATAATACCAGAGCACTTCAACCTTGGGGTAGACGTTGCCTCATATGATGATCTTAACGCCGATATTGGGGGCTGACTTGCTCGTTTTCACATTGTGCTTTAAGTGTCATATATCTTGTTTGCCTTTTACTTTTGTTGATGTAGGCATATGAGTTTAATGCAGCGCTTTGAGATTGTAGCCTTCACTAGGTGTTTGTGTTGGAGGATTAGATGCAATGTAGAGGCTTGTTTGCCTCCCTTGGGCAGGATGGTGTAAGAGGACTCATAGTTTGTTTTTGGCTACGTGATACATGAGTACTTGTGGTCCACCCTGGAAAGAATTATTATGAGTATTTGAGTCTTTCTCTTATTTTGAGGAGTAGAAGGACTTGGGGGGTCTCTTATTACCGTAGAGTAAAATGATATGGGTTTATTTATTTGGGAGGCACAGGAGGACTTTGAGTATGCTCTTTCAAAAGTGGCAAAGTATCTTTGTCTGTTTACGCCTCAGAAGAATACATGGACTATTCTATTGGAGGTGGCGAAAGAGCTTTGTTTGTTCGTGCCTTCAAAGGACATGATGTCCCATCCATTAGAGATGATGAAGGGCCTTTGTTAGTTCGCGTCTCAACAAGACACAAGGTTCGTGCTATTGTAGGTAGTGAATTGAAGGTCCTTTGTTCGTTCGCACCACAGAAAGACTTGAGGTTCGTTCCATGGAGGTGAAGAAAGACCTTTCTCCATTCGCACCTCAGAAGGGCACGAGTATCAGTTATATTGGAGGTGGCGAAGAACCATTATCCGTTTGTTCCTCAGAAGGACCAGAGGTTAGTTCCATTGTAGGTGGAAAAGGATCTTTGTCAGTTCGCACCTCAAAGGAACATGGGTTCAATTATGTTAGAGGTTGCGAAGGACCTTTGTCTATTCATGCCTCGGAAGGACGTGGGGTACATTCCATTGGTGGTGACAAAGTACCTTTGTCCTTTCGCACCTTAGAAGGACACAAGGCACGTTCTATATGAGGTAATGAAGGACCTTTGTCTATTTTCTCCTCATAAGGAAAGGAGGTATGGTATATATTAGAGGAGCTGCAGAAGGACCTTTATCCATCTCGCCTTGACAGTAGAAGAACAATGGGTCCATTTTTTAGGAGGTAAAAAAGAAATTTCATCCTTATCTCATTGACAGTAGAATGACATAAGGTTAATTCTTTAGGATGTATATAAGGGTTTTCATCAATCTAGCCTTGAAATGAGAAGGATGTGGGTTCCGTTCTTTTAAGAGGTTCAGAAGGACATTCATCCATCTCACCTTAACAGGGGAAGGACACGATGCCCATTCTTTTCGGTGATTGTTGTAACAGATGGAACAAAAAACAGTTGCATTAGCACCTAAAGAAAGTATAGGTGCTCGCAAGTTTCTTCTCACAGTTTATTCTTGAACGAGAAATAAGGAAAAGTAATATATAGCATGGGGGCCATTCCGCCCTGCCCCCTGACCGATCCAACTCATGCTTCACGTGTATCTCTACGGCCCAGATCTTTCCTGAGGTGGGACTACTGTAGGAAATAAAGTTACATAGCCTCCTTATCTCCTCGTACAACGCATATCCCCAATGAGTGATGAACTTCATGACTAGGTGCAGAATAGGAGGGATTGCCTTGAAGAGCATCTGGAGTGGTCGACCGAAGATAGCGTTTTATTCCGAGTTAGATTCATCCACCACGAGCTGAACATCCCGAGTGACCTGTCTCAGAAAATCCCTAGGATGATGAGGAGAGTGATTGTATATTGCGCCAGAACTAGGTTGTTGTCAAACTCTTATAGTGGACCCACTACTAGCTCGAGGCATTCTTGGGGGATCTTTATGATGTACATCATGGAAGCGAACCTGACGTCCAGTATACTCCCATTGTCGATCACTATTCTTCTGATCCTAACAAAGGGGTTATCTACTTTTGTACTAATGATGAGGGTGCCCTGGTGTGGTGTGCATACTCCCTCTTGGTTTTCATCCCAAAACCTGATGGTCATGTCCTATGGAACCTTTGGGTATTCTATGTCATTTTCTAATCGAGCAATAGATTGGACTTGGGCAGAAGGGAAGGGTGAGCTAGCGATGATTTTGACTTACATCATAATTTTCCTTCCCCCCATACACCCTAGGGTGTGGAAGGTTGCTCCTGTCCTGGTTGGTGCGGAGAGGCCGATTTAGCATATGGTGTTGTAATAACCTCTCAAAATGTTCTTAGCGGATGAGACACTATATATCTTCCTTCAGTAAGGTTCAGTCCTCCATATTGTTCCCATTCCCATGGTGAAATTCACAGTACTACCTTTGGTGCTAATGATTTTTGGGAGAGGCTTGGGCCTACGAAGCATATTAGAGTCCTGGATGGCCATGAGCACATGTGTCTGTGCAGTGTTTTAAGTTGTAAAGTCCCGGTATTAGAGAGATCCCTAGCTTGTCCCTACGAGGATAGTTGTGGTAGTCATCGTTCCTTCTGGGTACTGGTGGAGTGGGATATTACTCCATCTTTCGCATGGAGGCTTCCTCGAACTGCTGGCGTTGTACCTCAATGGCCCCATCTACCGCGATTTGTACCTCAACCCGGTGAACTATATTCGCATAGTTTGGTACCATCTCCTATATGACAGCAGAGTATAATTCACTTGGGTGAATCCCTTCGAGGAAGACACTACAGAGGACTTTGGGGTTGAATCCCGGAATTTGCTGAGCATCTAAAGTGAAGTGGTAAAATAACTTCATAAGCATTTCCCCTTTTTCCTGGAAGATGTCGGAGATGTGAGAGGGGTATTTGATGATCCGTTGATTAACTATGAATTGGTCAACGAAGAGGTTTGTGAGCTCCGAGAATTCGTTAACCACCCCTTCTTTCAGAGAGTGAAACCATGTACGTGTTTGTCCTTTTAGAGTGGTTGGAAACACTTGCCATAATAGTTGATCTCTGATACGTTGAAGGGACACATGATGTCTCAAAGTGGTTAGCGTACTCCAGGGGATGATCCATCCCGTTGAAGGCCTCGAAGTGGGGTAGCTTGAATTAGTGTGTATTTGAGGTGCATTAGAGCTCGAGGAGCGAGGGGTCGGGGGGCATAGTGAAATGGGCATCACACGTTTGCGGGGAGTCTTTTATTGGATCTGTAGGCGCCCTTAGGGGTGGGGTGGGGTGAATAAGGGTTTCTAAGATATTAAGAAATTAAAAGAGAGAAACCAACAGAATGTAGTTTCTTTTGATATCGCCAGCGGTAATAACCACCGCCCGACGTTAGTAATAGAAATTTAATTTTTGTTTTTAATGTAGAAAAAAAAATTAATCAGCCAGTAATAAAAAAAATGATTTTATTTCTGAAGTAATGATTACAAAATTTTTACCCCCAATAACGCTTGATATCGAGGTGGAAGTAAAAAACCTTTTGTTTTTCTATATTGACCCTTCTCCGAAGGACTAGTTGGCTCTAACCTCTCTATCCCCCAAATGATGCCTCAAGCCGCCCCCAAGATATAGTGTAGAACTAGTCGCCACCAACTGCGGAGAATTCCCCCTAAGTCACGCAAGACTTAGTCGCCAACACATGCGGTGAATTCACAATGCCACAAACATGAGAAATACAAAAGAATTACAACAATATGAAAACTCCCTCAATATGATGAACTCAAAGATGACAAAGGTGCGCCAAGAATTGTGGTCGTAAATGTGCATGACGTTCATGTAGAGTACACGTAATCGACCCTTCTTTGACTTCGTAGCATTCACGAGCATTGACAGTAATTCTCTTGACTACAGGGAGGAGTCTCTCACAAAAGTATAAGAATTATGGCTTCCAGTCGTGTTCATTTGGAAGGAGGAGGTCTACTCTTTTTATAGACACCAAACTAATGCAGTCGTTAGTACTACCGTCAAACGGTAGCTACTTTAGGAAATTTCTGGCATGTAGACAGAGACTTTTCACACACTTAATCCAAATTTGTTGTCTTCCAGAAAGATGGACTTAGCGATACAGCCTAGCGGTAGCCATATTAAGAAGTCATCGAATCCTTCCTCTTTTTTCTCAATCTCATAATTTGGTGTTTTTGGTGTTCCCAAAAGATAGTTCCGTAATCTTTAGCTAATTTTTTACATGTATTTCGGGGAAATTATGATTACTTTTTATTAAATTTTATTAAATAAATCGCCATTCTATTATAAATTTTAGTTTTAATTT
>CM077087.1:43831979-43954690 GCA_039513925.1 Platanthera zijinensis
TTGAAGAAGAGCTTCATGTCCGGCTTGATACTTATTCCACTCTTGCTCAGAATATCATTTACCCCTATCATGGGTCTTGTCCTTCACATCTTTCTAGGCAGTCAGTATAATATTCCTGGAAGTAGGGCTTCATTGCTCAAAATCAGACTTCAACTCAGCCTGTTCTCTGAACCTTTTATTGGACAGCTATGCTTCCTTCTGAGCTTTTTGGCAGCCTCTGACATTTCTACTTTTTCACAAATAACATTTTGTGCCTCCTATGGAGGACTGTACATTGTCTGAACTTCTTGTTGAACCATATCAAAGTCAGCTGGGGGGTAAATAACCTGAGCAACTTCAGGCTGATCTCCTTCAATATATGAAGGTTGCACTCCAGACTCAGCAACATTATCATCATCACACAAGGGTGGATATCCAAGAGTTGCTCTGATGTTATTTGATATCCATTTAGCATGATCAGAGCAGGCTTTGACTATTACCCTCTCCCCCCTTATAACTTTTCTTTCAATATGATCTCTCAGATCATCTTTTTGAAATCTGACTTGATTAACATAGTCTGTTCCTTCTTTATAATAATCCCTAAACTTTTTCAAGAAATCAGAAATATTCTTTTGAGAAGTTTGAAATGTTGTCTGAACAGCAGCTAGATCTCATTGATCTGCTTGGACACTTCAGCTTTGATAGCAGTTGTAAGATCATCAATCTTTGTTAAAATAGCAAAATGTTATTTTTTGAGATTATCATTCATTCTGATTTGATTCTCAAGTACATATCCTTGCTTAACTGAAATGTCTTCCACTTTAGTTTTCAGCTCTTGTTGTTGCTTGGCCAAGAATACCACAGCATTACCGCCCTTATGGAAGCAATCTGTCATTTCCTTTTTATTTTGATTAACTTCAAATATGATTGATTTGATATCTTGGGCCAGTTGGAATTGCAAATCTTTTTGAGTTTCATCCAAATACTTCTCAAAAGACTACCTTTGCTCATCAAATTTTACTTACATTTGGACCAGTAGGGAACTGAAATCCATGTTTTGGAGCAGGTGGTGGTGTAACTATTTGCAAGGCCTTTTTGTATCTTGAGCTCCTTTTCCTTAAGGCAACCATCTTCCTTTTCTTAGCCATAGAGGCTTCTTCATCATCAGATGATTCTGATGAACTTTGTATATTCACTGGTTCCTTATCAGTTGGGGCATGTTGAGACATTTCCCTTCAGTTCCTGGTAGTTCCATTTCTTTTATTTGCTGCTCCCTCAGTCCTTGTTGTAGCTAGATCAGGGAATAGCTCTTCCATAGTGAACTCCTGCTGCATTTGAACAGGAGGAACAAAATTAGTTTTTAAAATAAAAGGTTTTCCCTAAACATCCAGATTGTTGTCCAGGGCCTTCTCTTCAAAGGAGATACTTACTTACTCATGTTGAGTTGTATCTTTCAGCTGCGCATCTTGTGCTTCTTTCTCAACATTATCTTGAGCTTCATTATTGATTTCTGATACTATTTCCATAACAGTATCAGTAGCATAGTCACTTTCTAGGGCAGCTTCAGCAATGCCTCCCCCTTGGGCTTGCAGATCAGATTGTTCAGGGTTTTGTACTGCTTGTTCAGGGTTTTCTCCCCCTGGAGTGGAGACTATCTGTTGTTCTAGGGGCTCACTGCCCTCCACTTGATCTTGGGCTTCTTTTTGTTGCTGGTCTTCATCTAAACTGAAGACTACTTCCTCTTCAGAATCGCTAGAGGATTATGCTTGTTAAACAACTTGTTTCTGCTTTTTATCTTTCTATACTTATTTCTGTAGTGTAGAAACTTCCTTTGTCAGAACTCTATCCCATCTAGAAAGAATTCTGTCATCCATCCTCCTCATGTGGTTGATTTTGGATCCAAGCAGTTGGTTCATAACATTTTGTATTATTGAGGATAGACATAGACTTAAGATCCTACCCAAGTTTGGTTTATGTACTCCTTCTAGGATCTTGTCAAATACTATTGATGCACAGTCTATTTTCACTGTGAATATGACCCTTGTCATTAGATTGAACATGTGGATTGAAATTCTGTCATGTCCACCAGTTTTACACAGAATCACCTTCCCTACTATTTCAGACAGAAACTTTTCTTGGGAATTCATCCCTTTTCGGGTAATGGATGATCCAACTTTGGTAGTAGAGTTTAGTCCGCACCAACTTAGTGCTTCTTTAGTCATGGATGGAGCTATTTCATCAGTATCTTTTACCATGGGAAGTTGGAGTGATTTCCTTATTGTCTTTAGTGTTAGTTTCACTCGGGAATCCTGAACAGTGTCTTTGATCGTCTTCCCTTCAGTATCCACGGTTGCTGACGAATAGAATTCCAGTACTTCCTTTTTCCAAATCTTAGTTAGTTCGGAGACCAAGAATTCCAAACCATTATCAGAAATTAGGGTAATGACACCCTGAATTTCTTGCGCAGCTGCCGTGAACCCTTCACGAACCAGCTCATAGCCTTCATTGACATTGTCATCTTGATGAGGCGCCATTGATGAGAGAGATGGAAGAGAAAAGAAGATAAGGTCTATGTCGACACAAGGTGCAGAGCCAAGAATTCTGAAAGCGTAGTCGACCAGATTTTGGCTTCACCTATTTATAGTGACAGTGTAAAGGGCAGGTCAAAAGACGGGCCTTAGTCGACAAATTTTTACACGTGTCCTCAGAAATGACCTAGGTCTCGACAAAACTTAGGTTTAGTCGACACGACTATGTGTCTACATACTAGTGTCAGTGTCGACACTGGCTAGTTAAGTCTCGACAGAGTTGTGTAGACACCAACTTTTGTGTGTCGACACAAAAATCCTCTAGATATAAGGTCTCGACAAAGTTGTGTCGACACCTATTATTCTGTCGACACAGATACTGTTTCTGTGTCGACACATCCTTTTTCTTTATCGATACAACATACTGAGTGTGTCGACACAATTTGCTTTTGTCGACACAAACTTTGTACTTAGACAAATTTCCTGAGAAATTTTGTGCTAACATATTCTTCTTAGGGAAGCTTGTGCTAACCTATTCTAGGTTCAACATACCTAATTCAATTTTAAAATAATTGAATTTAATTTCATCCAGAGGTTTTGTAAATATGTCAGCTATTTGATTATTTGTGTTTACAAACTCTAGACTAATATTTTCCTTCTCAACATGTTCTCTGATGAAATGAAACTTAATTTCTATATCCTTGGTTCTACTATGTGATACAAGATTCTTAGCAAGAAATAGCACTAGTAGAATCACAAAACAGTGAAATTCTACTTATCTTTATGTCATAGTCTTTAAGTTGATGCTTTATCCATATCAACTGCGCACAGCAGCTACCTACAGCTATATACTCTTATTCAGCAGTTGAGATAGCTACACTTGTTTGCTTCTTACTGCTCCATGACACCAGCCTTCCACCTTGGAATTGACAAGTTCCTGTGGTACTTTTCCTATCTTCTTTGCATCCAGCAATGCATCTGAGAATCCAGTTAGTAAGAAATCTCTATTCTTAGGGTACCAAAGACCTAGATTAGATGTGCCCTTAAGATATCTCAAAATTATCTTAAATGCAGTATAATGAGATTCATTTGGGCAAGCTTGGTACCTAGCACAGACACATGTTGCATACATGATGTCAGATCTACTAGTAGTCAAGTAAAGTAGGGAGGCAATTATCCCTCTATACAAAGGCTCATCAACAGGTTTACTTGCCTCATCTTTGCCTATAGGCATACTTGTTCCCATTGGAGTTTTCATGGTGGAGGATGAGTCCATACCATATTTCTTAATCAACTCCTTGGTGAACTTAGACTGGGATATGGACAATCCATCATTAGTCTGTCTAACTTGAAGTCCCAAGAAGAACTTCAGCTCACCCATACTGCTCATCTCAAACTTTTCTTGCATAAGTTTGGCAAATTTTCTACAAAGATTATTTTTAGTAGAACCAAAGATAATGTCATCAACATATATCTGGACTACGATTATCTTTCATTTAGATTCCCTAAAGAATAGAGTTTTGTCTATCTTTCCTCTAGAGAATTTATTCTCAATAAGAAAAGCAGACAAGATTTCATACCAAGCCCTAGGGGCTTATTTCAAACCATATAGAGCTTTCCTAAGCCTATATACATAATCAAGATAATAAGAATCTACAAAACCTGAAGGTTGTTCAACATAGACTTCCTCTTTTAAATCACCATTTAGAAATGTTGATTTTACATCCATCTGATATACCTTGAACCCTTGATAGGCAGCATAGGCCAAGAACAACCTTATAGCCTCCAGCTTTGCCACTGGGGTAAAGATTTGATCAAAGTCAATACCTTTCTCTTGCCTATAGCCTTTTGCTACCAGTCTATCCTTGTTCTTAATTATAGTGTCATTCTCATCAAGTTTGTTTCTGTAGATCCACTTGGTTCCTACAATGTTGTGATCCTTTGGTTTAGGAACCAGTTCCCAGACTTTACATCTTCTGAATTGACTCAGCTCTTCTTGCATAGCATCAATCCAGTTTGTATCTAGCATGGCTTCTTCAAACTTCCTGGGTTCTATTTGTGAGAAGAAGCTAGAACATAGAACTGTGTTCATGCTCTTGCTCCTTGTTAGAACACATTGACTTGCATCACCAATGATTTGGTGAGCTGGATGATCCTTCAAGTATCTTCTTGCTGGAGGAAATCTGTCAACCTAATGCCTTTCTTCATTTTCCTCAACCTGATGTTCCTCATTGTCTTCTTCATCCAGTGCGTCTTGTTCTCCCCTGGACAATTTGCATCTTTTCTTAACATCTAGCCTAGCAGAAACTTCTTTATTGATGTCCAGCTTGTCCAGCCTGTCTGTTAGACCTGTAGAACTAACAAAGATTACTTTGGGTCCATTCTCTATGGGTATATAGTCCCTCAATATTCTTCTTGTTCCAGTCATGTGCTTGGAACATCCACTATCCAAGTACCATATAGGGGTATGGCCACTTGGATTTACCTGCATCAAATAAAATTACTTATCCATAGAACTCAAATTGTTATTGGGTCCTAGGTTCTTGTTAGTGTGAAATCCTTCAGCTGTTCTGACAGGTAAACTATACTTGGTTTTAATACTTGTGTTAAACCAGCAATCCATGGCAAAGTGGCCCACCTTGCCACAACACCAATACTCAAATCTATTATACCTTCTCTTAGGTACAGACTTCACAACTTTGTTGCCAGCAGTCCTGTTAAGTGTAGGTGCTGGAGCAGCAAATTCCAAGAATTCCTCTTGAACCTAATGGGCTTGCCTATAGAATGACCTATTGGTATTTGCACTCTTGCCCATGTGATCTCCATACTTACAGTGACCATGAGTAGTATCATGATCATACCTGTTTGTAGGTTGCATCACTTTCCTAAAGAAGATATGGGGCTTTGTAGCTAGAGGCTGAACTGGGGCCTTACCTTTTCTATGAGAATTGGTGGCCCTAGTTTTTCCCTTAAAACCTAGACCAGTCTTTCCTTTATGAGAAATGAAATTATCTATTAAGGGCAAGACAGATTTAGGCTTAGAGAATTTAGCCACTAACTCTCTTTCTTGCTGAAGTTTTGCCTCTAGTTTCTTGATATGATTTTCCTTGAAAAAAATTGTGCCCATCTGAATAATAGTAATGTTTTTCAGTTTGGCAACCTCATTCAATTTTAAATCCAACAACTTTGTTGAATCAGATGCAGCCTTCTTAAGAGATTTAATCTCCTTGGCCTGCTCTTTGACAAGAAACTTGCTCCTCTTTAGAGCTTGCAACGACCCACCATACTCATCAATGAGTTGATGTACATCCCCCTCAGACTCAGAACCATCCACATCTCTTGATGTAGATGCTTCTGATTCTAATCCAGTAAAATAATCAGAAGCTAAGGAGAACTATATACCTTACTTGGTCTAGGCTGATCCTGGCACTGATCATCTTCTGATTGAGCCATCAGCACTTTACAGCAATATTCTTCAACTCCATTTATGGAGTCCAGAATTTGTATGAATTCTAATTCTCTAGGAACCTCTTCTGTAGAGAACAGCCCAACATATGCTTCTACATCATCTTCTTCTCCTGATCCTGAAGATGAAGAGTCTGTCCAACTCTTTTCCTTCTAAGCAACAAGGGATTTCTCCTTCTTGCCTTTTACTTGCTATTTCTTCTTGTCTTTAGACTCCTTCCTCTTGTCAAGATAGTCAGCTATGACATGTCCAGGCCTGTTACAACAATAGCAAACAATCTTAGACTTAGTTTGTTTACTAGGTTTTGAGACATACCTGTCCTCCTTGGGAGTCTTCTTTTTCTTGTAATACTCATCCTTGGAGAAGGATAATTGCCTGGTTCTCTATTTCATCTTTTTCATGAACCTTTGAAACTGCCTTGTAAAGGATGCAAAGTCCTCATCAGAGGTGTGGCTATCTGATGTGTTGTTGTCAGGATGTCCTTCTTTTGCCTCAGCACTCCTTCTGGGTGGAGAAGGAGATTTTCTCCAACCCTTTCTTGTGCCTTCAGCCTTGAAGGCTACTGACTTCTCTTTGTACTCAGATCTGCTGCTTTTCTCCTCCTCTTTTCTGGCAGTGAGCTGCATTTCATAGGATAACATCTTTCCAAATAGTGTGGGTGGAGGTGTATCAGCCAGCCTGGCCACTTCTCTGATGGCACATATCTTTGTGTCCCAGTCCTTTGTTAGTGATCTGAGAAACTTATCATTCAGTTTATATGTGCTGAAAACTCTTCCATAGGTCATCAACTCATTCACTATTCTGAAGAACTTCTTGTAACATTCAGCTATGCTGTTAGTTTTGGTTTGCCTAAAGATCTCATATTCTTGATTCAGCTTTGATTTCCTGTCCTCTCTAACTTCTTTTATTCCCTCCATATAGACAATCAGGGTGTACCACATTTCCTTAGAGGTTTTACAATGCACCAGATTCTAAAATGTGGCATCATCTATAGCACTTACAATAATGTTTTGTGCTCTTTTGTCTAGTGTTGCCAAGATGATCTCATCCTTGGTCATTTCAGAATAACTCTTTGGAGTTTGAATATTTGCATCCAGGACTGATACCTTCATTAGAATGAAGGGACCTTCTTGTACTGTGATATAGATTCTTGGATCAGATGCTTCTATAAACAACCTGACCCTTTCCTTCCATATGCAAAGGATTCTTTCCTGCAAAAAGGCAGTTTCATAGATCCAAATTCCTTCTGACTCTCATTTGAACCCATTCTTTAAATCTGTTATTTGCCTTGGAGATTCACTCAGACTGTTAGGTCAATCTTTGAGTAACCTCCCTCTGATACCACTTGAAAGACTTGATTTTAAAAGCCTAGACACCTAGAGGGGGGGTGAATAGGTTCTGATTTTTTTTAATAATTTTAGGCAAATAACTAGTTCTATCTCTGCACAGAAAATTAAACACACGGTACACAAATCACAGCACAACATACACCAGATTTATAGTGGTTCCCCAAGGTATGGGTACATCCACTTTCCCCCTTCGCCTATCCAGTAGAGTACTGGATTCAGCCCAACTTCCTTCCACTAGCTCAGATCCGCAGATCTTAAGGCTCACAACCAGATTGGTTCCTACATCTCAGACTTATACAAGTCATACCTCAGATTCTTCCCAGCAATCCTATCTCAGACCTCTGCCCTACCTAACCCCCTATCACAAGGCTTACAACTCAGACTTTCACAAGTCCTACACCTCAGGCACTCAGCCCTACCTCAGTCTTTATAATTACAGGCTTACAACTCAGATCTTATAATAGATCCTACAAGAATTTTAATGTTTTAATGGTACAGAAATTTCACCAGATAGATCTCTCTATTGGTGTAGGCTTCTTGATCAGTTCTTGAGTAAACTGATCCTTCAGATCCAACCTGACTTCGCTATTTCAAAACATCTTGATAGAATAAAATAAGGTTGATCTTCACTTGATGTAGAAGTTGATCTTCTAACAGCTTCCTCCTTAAATTCAAAATGAGATCTGAATCTTCCTTGTAGACTGTTCTGGATCTGCCTTCGTAAGGGTTTCCCCTTTTCTTGTTGTTGAATTCTCACGTGTTGTTCTACTTCTTCTTTTTCTCGTTGCCTCTGTTGTCACGGATCAGTCTCTTATATAGAGTTTTCCCATGATTACCGGCTGATCTGGTTAGTAACAACCTTCTGACAGTTCTGACAAAATTGTCAGACCGGTTGGTTATGACAGTTGTCGAGTCACCAATCATAACAGTTGTTTCTTCAAAGACTTTCCAACTCCGCATGAACCACTTAGAAAACTGTTTCACATGTGTCGACACAAATAGACAAAGTGTTGACATAAGTCTGCATGATGTCGACACAGCACTCCATGTGTCGAATAAGTCATTCTTCTGCTTCTTGACACACCTTCTGTTGTATGTGTCGACACAATTCCTGTGTGTTGACACAACTGCTCAATATCTCGACATATTTGATGCAGACAGATGGCGTTGAGTGTATGTCCAGACGACGTTGAGTGTGTGTCGACACAACTGTAAGACCCCCCCTCCCGGAAACACAACACACGGCACGAGGGGAGTCTTATGCCCGAAATAGCCGCCTTGCGGTAGCACTAACACACGGGTTAGCCTTTACCACAAGACGCCTATTCCGCCGGCTACAATCCATATCACAACAATTATGCCAACCCAACCATAACAGAAAAGTAAAAGCAAAAGCAGTTCAGTTCACAGCTAAGTTTAAGTCCAAAAGTAGCGGAAGATAACAAGCACAACAGGCTTGTACAAAAGAACAAGAGTCTAGAAATGTTTTGCCAAACGGCTACATGAAAACACTCACGACTGTCACTGACGGTGCCGATGGCACCACCACCTCAGGTCCTATCATCCGGGCCTGGCTGTCCTGCTGCATAGTCCGTTGCTGCTCTACCTGCGGGGTTTCCTCCTAAAAAGGAAAACGTAGCAACCGTTAGTCATAAGACTAAGTGGCTTCACATCCGCTCCCCCGGCGACTCCTCGGCACCGGGCGGAGAAAGGAACAAGGTACAATATGTATATATATATAAGCAAGTAAACAAGCAGGTGACTGTAAATATAGTGGAGTATAAACTACGCTACACAACTAGCAGTTCTACAAACATCAATAATATATGACAGCAGGTATAATTAATCAGAATAGTAACTTAACTTATAAGAGTGCCCATACAAACTTATAAGTTAAGGATCGGGTTAACAGTAAAGTAACTCATCGTATAGGAGTGCCCATACAAACTTATACGATGAGGATCTTGTGTATGCAATGAATGACATGATATGAATGTTATGCTATGGCCGAATCATGCGCACGCACATGCAAGTTGTTATGTCGACACAGACTTGAAGTTCCCACTTTTCGAGCAGGTAGCTAACCTCTCAGGCGTCGTCCGTCGTGGCCAGACGGCGACAGTGGAGCGGGCGTCTCCACTACTAGGTGGTATCACACTACCTATCCTAGGCTCCCGTACGCCTCAACGCTAAGAACACAACAGCGGAGCTCACATGCGTACTACGGCTCAGAAGGGGTCTTGGGTAAATGTGCACCAAGAACACAGCCCAACCTGGCCTTTGATTTCGAACCGGATGGAACCTCGGAAATGCACGAGGTGCAAGCCCAACCGTTCTCATGGCGCGGAGGAGATCTCGGTTTATGGACACCAAGTATCTAACCCTACCGCCCAAGGTCTACCCATCGGCTCCCATCGGTGTGACGACTGGCGAACCCGTAGACCTGCCACAGTCATTATCTCAATATCGCGACACGATGAATCGTCGCACATTACATGCCCCCAAACAACTCACTCGATGCTACCCGTAGGGAGACTTCAACTCTAAGCATCGGTTGTTAATAAATCCCTTGGGCTCGGATTACGGTTACAAAATACTCCTCACATAGTGTTCATCATGTTCACGCCCACCTATTCAATAAATTCACCTCAACACTACGCATAATAGATATGTTCAACACCAAATTGTATAAATATATCCTATACCAATCTCAACTCCTAATATCTAGCCTTCCCATCCAATCCATTTCTCTACCAATACATGGTTATACCTTATTACACAACCAAATGAGTAACCATGCTAAATTATAGTAACAACAATATTATAGATATATGGGAGCAAGACAACAAATGAGCAAATCACAACCATTGCAAGAGTGCTAGCATTATAAAATAACAAGTGCATTAACATAGGATAGCCTGATACTAAAACTGGGATTCCCGGAGCTACAGGAATCCGATCACAATGCACAACCCCTCGTTGGAAAGGTATTCGCGAGGGCTACGACTTTCGTGTTGAGTCGATCGCCCAGATCTGGTCGCAACATACCAGAAATTCAACTCGAATACGTACAGGAAACAGTTTCCTGTACAGGAATTTTCCCGAACGCAGCGGACTCGAACCAGCTTTCCCGTGGCTACAGGTATCGCATGGAAACGAGCAACCACTCGTTGGAAAGGTAATTTCAAGGGCTACAACTTTCGTGTTTAGTCGTTCACCCAGATTTGGCCAGAACACCCCCGAAATTGGCCACGAAGGTCGCCGCGTGCAGAAATCAGATTTCTGCACGCATCTTATGGCGAGATGGACGGCATCCGTTCATCTTCTTCCTTGCGACGACCTCGCATAAACTTCTCCAGAAATCACACTCAACCTTATTTCTCCTTTCAAAGCCAAACCCTCAACGAAAACCCCTCTCATCTCCACTTGGAATGATGAGAAGGTTGAGGGAGACTAAGCCTAGAAAACCTAGGCATGGCTTATCCTAAGAACTCTCCTCCTCACCATCAAGACTCTATGGAGTCAATGTCTCTCCTAAAATAACTATAGATCTAGCACCAAGGGAGAGGGGAGGAAGCTCACCTCAAGTCCAGCGGTACCACCATGGCCGGCCATGAGCCTCGCACTCCTTCGCGGCGGCATTGTTTTTCCCTTGACGGCGGCGGCGTTTTGATTCCTCCAAGAATGGCTCCGGCAAGCTCTTCCTCCTCCTCCAGCCAAGAACTCTCTCAGAAATTTCGGGGCAGAAGAAAGGGGAATGAATGCTAGGGTTTCACAACTTTTTCCTTTTTATACACCGCAGACACGGGTAGGCACACGGCCGTGTTCCTACCCGTGTGCAGGTGACACGGCCGTGTTGCCTGCCGTGTTTAGGGCCGTGTTCATCCCAGAACATCTTCCTGCCGGGTTGGGGTTGCGGCACACGGGTAGAGACACGGCCGTGTCTCGACCCGTGTCCTTGGCACACGGGTAGGGACACGCCCGTGTCCCAATACCCGTGTACCTCTCTGACTGGTAAGCCTAATTTTATGAGGCACACGGGTATGGACACGGCCGTGTCCATACCCGTGTCAGCCAGAAATGCCATTTTGCCTTGTTTTCCTCATTTCCCGTACATTCGCACCTGCTCACCCACACCCCCATTGGGCTCACCACAGCCCCCTTTACTCAAATACGCAATCAAGGGGCCTAGCGCGAATTGGGACGTTACACAACTGCTTCTGATCTCGACATAGCTAATGCTGACAGACGACGTTGAGTGTTTGTTAACAGTGTTGAGTGTGTCCAGATAGCGTTGAATGTGTGTCGACATAATTCCTGTGTGTCGACACAATTGCTTCTGGTCTTGACACAACACTTGTTGTGAGTTGATATGTCGACACAAGTCTAGTGTGTCGACACAACTTCTTCCAGTGTCGACATAACTCCTGGGTATCGACTCAGCTTCTGATTTAGGTGTCGACACAATTCCTGCCTCAGGTGTCGACACAATTCTGGATGTCGACACAGCTTCTACTTTAGGTGTCGACACAATGCCTGGGTGTCGATACAGCTTCTTCATAAGTGTCGACACAATGCCTGGGTGTCAACACAGCTTCTTCATGAGTGTCGACACAATGCCTGGGTGTCGACACAGCTTCTTCATGAGTGTCGACACAATGTTTGGGTGTCGACACACCTTCTTCATAAGTGTCGACACTTGTACTTAGAAAATTTTTCTTCCAATTCTTAAACCTGCACAATGAAACTCAAACATCTATCAAATACAAATTTATATATATCATTGATAAAGATGAGGCTTATCCAAATCTGGTACATATTGTCAGTGTATCCAACACTACGTATTCCTCAACGTGAAGAACACACCAAGGAGCCTCTGCGTACTCTGCTGTTAAATCCAGCAGTCTTTTCCTTGGCTAAGTGTAAACCACACTCGCCGAGTCATCGTATTGACGTCGGTGTGAACGACCATCAAATACCGAAGACACACCACCTTATGCACATGCAGCCATGAATTACCGAGCCATCGGCTCCCCGGACTAACCTGTCCGTTACAACTACCTTATAAGCTTTCGGCTTGTCGGGCTAACCTTGCTCATTTCCACAACCATCGGGCCTACCGCCCGGGTGTCCAAACCAAACTAACCTCCCGAGTCATCGGTGTGAGTGAAAGTGTAGTACTAGTATTTACTAGTTGCTCTTAAATATTTTAGACTTACGGTTTAAGGTTAACCTTGGACTGCCTAGGGCATTCCCCGTGAAGGGCTCTTGAGGGTACTAGGAACTACGATGGAATGAAGCTCAAAGCTCTCTTTCGCAAAGTACTTATTATTATTGATATCTACCCATGTCCCAACTCTACTGATCTTACAATTGATCTAACTCTAAGTGTATTTAAACATCCTCCAGGGAAAGACGATCCATCGTCGATCCGAGAACAGTCTTGCATCCTAGTCAACCAGACTATCACAACTTGACTCCTACTTATGACCTCTTTCTTATCCAACCAGACCAAATATACCAACTACCTCACCTTCCTCTTCAAAGGCTTACAAGTTATCTTATTTTTACAGTTTTACTATGTGTATACCTAATGAGCTACATGACGTGCATGAATGATGACCCCCTCCAAATATTTTTCCAGATGACCTAAGATTTTATTGGGGGTCTAACATGATATTTTAAGGATAAATCCAGAATATAATATTTTTCCTAATTTATTTGACATTTATTTAATTTTCTACAAAAATCAGGCCAGTTATGCTTTTGAACATCAAGTATACTTTTATGACATGCGATGACCTCAACAAAATTATAACAAGTGTATACCATCAAAATAACAGTACATGCTGAAACTCACAATTTTTCCAAATGGGTTTGACCTCCAAAATAATTATTGATTAAATAACCTCATAAATAGGGCAAAGCAGGAAATAATAAAAATAATCATCCAACAATTATATAAAAATTACCAGATATTAGAAGTGACTAGAAAAGACAACTGACCAACTTTAGTAATTTTTAAAACACATTTGGCCATATATATAAATCATTTAAGAATATTTTACACAAGGCACTTTGTGAAGCATCCTATATAAAAAGGCTTCCAATAATTTTTATAAATATTCACAAAGCATGATGAAGCCTTAAAATGTCCTCAAACCAAATTTCATAATTTTCCAGTGAGTAATTAACTCATAATAATTTTTCTTACTAATATGAAAATTACTAGGTTTGTGAATGAAGTACTGTAAATATTATTCCAAAATATATACCAAAATTTTCAGAGATTGTTAACCATTATATAAGATCACTGCTTAAGTTTCATTAACATCCAAGATCATATAATCATGCAATAAAATAATGAGCAAGAGTACCCTAATTGGTCCTAAACTATTTTAGAGGATGTGTAAGTTCTTAAAAACTCTAATAACATTTTCTATGGCTTATTTCCATCCTACCTATGAAATCATCTGCCAAGTTATAAGATATTCCAACAACATATGGTATCATGTCCTTCTTTGAGCTCAAAACTCAACCGTAGGGTTCACACTATGGTTCTAGGGCATTCCAACCCTAAACCACCCAAAATCTCTTGTGAGGGTGTTTTATAAGACATTAAGTCAGTGGCCAAAGTTTCATCCCTTTTGGATGAGGATTGGTCACTCAACCCATCAAACACACATTTGCCCTAATTTGCCCCTTAGGGACCAAATTTTGGTCACATCAATACCTACTCAAATCCAGCCCAAATAGGCTGAGATTTTTACCAGTGACTTATCATGACCCTAAGGGTCATCCACCAAAATTTTGAGGAATTGTGAGGTTATTAGACTCTCTAAAATAACCCATACATGGATTATTAAATATTTACGAAAACTAAAAATAATGTTTTCCAAAAATTCCCATTTTGGGATATGTGATATGTATAGGTAAGAGTGACCCCCAATCCAAATTTCAAGTCTCTTGAATGGTTGGATAGAATGGGGCACTCAATTTAGTCTCTGGCTAACCCCATTTACAGACTGCACTATTTTGAGTGTTGTAGTCAGACCACTGACCTAAATGAGTTGATACAAATTTTAAAATAAACTAGACTTCAAGAGCTAAAACTGTGATGTTGAACATTTTCCCAGTAAAGGGACCTAAGTCTTTTTAATAATTAAAACCATCTACTACAATAAGTGTGACAGAACTTAAATAATATGAAATAATATAATCCTTAATATGATCGGCCAACACGAATCTTGATGTGAAATCGAAGGCATCCCGTCATCGTCCCCAGCGTGCCAACGACCCAGATTAACAGGTCATGGGCCACTTTGGCTGGTGATTTCCCAACCACCCACGCCCCTTCCCGGCCGGCCACTACCACCACCACCTTCGTTGAAGTGGTGGCCGGTGATTCGCGGTGGTAGACCGACCAGAGATGGCCGAAATAGTGAATGGTGGATGGAAGAAAAGCTTAAAAACCAATCTCTCAGCTACCTTGATCTGGGGTTAGACCCAAACCTTGTGGCCAATAGATGGAGATCTATCCACAGAGAGAGAGAGGAGGAAGACATGACCTTCGAGGGTGGCTAGAGTCAGGTCGATCGTCGTGTCTCCATTGCCGGTGGTGGTGATTTCGGGTGCTCTGCAACCACACTACCAGAGGGATCAGCTCCTTCAAGGGAATGGCGGAAATGACTGCTCTGGGTCTGGGGAAGCTTTTAAAAGAATCAAATGGGAGGGGGAGAGGAAGGGTCTATGCTTCAATGGTCATTAATGGTCATGGGAAGAAATTTTGGCCAACTGAAATTCTCTGAATACAACCACCAATGGGGTCGGCCATCGCTGTTGATTTCCTCAGAACTGAACAGGGGAGATTGATCAAGCTATTGAAATTGAAGAGAGGAGGCCCTTGGCCTTCCAATCAATGAATGACCCTCTCTCTCTCTCTCCTCCATTAAAGGGGAAACTTGGTTTCTCTCTCCTAGTCACCCCCTCTAGAATTTAGATGGCATTTTAGGTAATTATCAGCCTCCTAAAGCTAGTGAGGCACTCCTACTAGGCTTAGCCCAAGTGGATTGGGCTAGGGTAGGTCAACTTGAGTTCATTTGACCCATTTTAGGGTTTAGTTGACTTTTGTCAACTTGACCATTTGAGTTGACCCCAATGGGTCCCTAGTGACCCATTGGCCTCCCCTAAGGTCTAGGGAGACTTGGGTAGGGTTGGTTTGACACCTCGGTGGTCACTTAACCCTTATTAGAGTACTTTGACCATTTTAGGGTTTAGGTTGACTTTGGTCAACTTGACCTTTTCAGTTGACCTTAATGGGTGCTTAGTGACCCATTGGCCTCCCAAGGGTCTAGGGAGATATGGGTAGGGTTGGTTTGACACCTTAAAGGTCACTTGACCCATAATAGGGCACTTTGACCACTTTAGGATTAAGGTTGACTTTGGTCAACTTGACCACTTAGATTGCCCACAATGGGTCCTTAGTGACCCAATGAACCTCTCAAAGGGTTAGGAGTGTTATTGTGGGGTCATGAAGTGAAGTTAAAGCCCTAAAGTCAAACCCTAGGATAGGTATTTGAATTGTGTCATTTGCACACAAAGGTGATTTCTATCTTTATGTCCAAGTTCATCTGGTCTTCTTGAGCTTCCTAGGATTTTGTCATGACCTAGTCATGACAAAATCACACTTAGGGGTCTAGTTGTTTGAAGTATGTTATAAATCCCAATACATAAAAATAAAAATTTCGTCCCCGAAATTAAGATTAGGCCTACGGGGGTTCTACTGAAATTAAAGCATGTAACATCCCTTAGAAAGTTAAAGGTATACCTGACTCGAAGAGATCGGGGTATTTCTGCTGCATTAGATTCCATGGCTCCCAGGTATGCTCCTCCTACCCATGATTCCTCCACAGGACCTTGATCAGCGAAACCTTCTTGCGTCGCAAGACCCACACTACCGTATCGTCGATCCTAATCGGCTCCATGCTAACTGATCGATCAGGTGCTACTGGGCCGTCGGTGGTAGAAATCTGCTGCTCTTGCTGTAGTAGAGCCCTCCGAAGGAAGGAGACGTGGAAGACATCGTGCAATCCCGCCAAATCCGGCGGTAGCTCCGGTCTGTAAGCCAAAGGGCCGATCCGCACCAGGATCCTGCAAGGCCCCATATACCTTGGACTGAGCTTCTTCTGCCCGCATACCCACGAGACTCCATTCATCAGACGTATCATTAATAAGACAAGGTCCCTAACCTGAAACTCCACTTGATGATGTCGCACATCATAATATTTGGCATGTCTGCTTTTGGCCCCTAGCATCCTATCCTGGATCAGTCTCACCTGAGTATCTGTGTCCTCTACAAACTCCGAGCCGAGTGCCTTTGGATTCTCATCCTGGATCCAAGATAGTGGGTCCATGCACCTCCGTCCGTACAATGCCTCGTAATGGGCCCTGCCCATACTAGACTGATGATTGTTGCTATACGAGAACTCGATCAATTGCAACATTCTCTCCCATGGCTTCCCGCGGTTCACGATGCATAAGCGCAAAAGATCCTCTAGTGTCCGATTGGTACGCTCTGTCTGTCTGTTCGTTTGAGGGTGGAAGGCCGTACTGAATGTCAACCGGGACCCCAAATAATCCTGTACTGACCTCCACTCTCTAGACGTAAACCGCCCATCTCGATCCGACACAATCGACCTCAACACGCCATGATAGCGAACAAACTGCTCCACGAACTTCTGCACCAAATCACCAACCAGAGCTTCCTTCTTGATCGGAATGAATCTGGCCACCTTCATCAGTCTGTCTACGATCACCTATATCGAATCGTTTCCCACATGTGATCGAGGGAGACCATGAATGAAATCCATGGTTATGTCGTCAAACTTCCACTTCGGCACCGGCAGTGACTGCAATAATCCAGTCGAACTATTACACTCCGCCTTCACGAGCTAACAAGGCTCACAGTGCGTCATAAAATAAGTGATATCCTTCTTCATACCCGACCAGTACATAGTCCTCTTCAGGTTAGCTGTCATCTTTGTAATCCCCAGGTGTACTGAGTACTGGCTGCTGCGTGCCTCTGCCATGATATCCTCCCATATCTGGCCTCCTGTCGGTATATAAACTCTGCCTCTAAAACATAGAAGCCAATCCCTCAGCGAGTAGTCCCCAGCTGTGCCTTCCTCCAAGGCCCTGAATATCGGCTCTATCCTCGCATCCAGCCTCTGTTCGTCTCTGATGCGATCTCGTATGTCGTCAGTAGCACTCATCGATGTCAGATACTCCTCATAAAGCTCTGAATCATCCTCAGATACCAGAGATATCATCATGTCCTCCAACATCTATATCAGCTCCATGGCCATCAATTGGGGCTCCTTTCCAGATGTGGTGGCTCTCCAGCTCAGTGCATCTGCCACTACGTTTTCCTTCCTAGGGTGATAATGCATGGTGTACTGATAATCTGACAGGAACTCCACCCATCGTCTATGTCGGATATTCAGCTCCTTCTGCGCATCCACATACTTCAAATTCTTGTGGTCCGATAAAATATTGCAGTGGACACCGTAGAGGTAGTGCCGCCAGATCTTCAGAGCAAAGATAACCGCTCCCATCTCCAAGTCATGTACTGGGTAGTTCTGTTTGTGTTTCTTCAACTAGCGGGGGGCATAAGCTATCACGTGCCCGTTCTAAATCAGAATGACACCCATCCCCTGGTACGACGCATCTGTATAGACCTGAAATCCTTCCTTCCTATATGGAAGGGCAAGGATAGGGGCCGACATAAGCCGACCCTTTAGCTCCTGGAAAGCAGTCTCGCACTATGGCGTCCAAACAAATGGAGTCTCCTTCTTTGTCAGGGATGTAAGTGGAAGGAAAATCCGGGAGAATCCCTCTACGAACTTCCGGTAGTAACCGACAAGTCCTAGGAAACTCCGTACATCGGTGGCCGTCTTCAGTGGTGGCCAATCTTGTACCGCCTGAATCTTCGCTGGGTCCACTTTTTCCTACTCCACTAATAATGTGCCCAAGAAAGCCACCTCCTTCAGCCAAAACAGGCACTTACTGAACTTAGCATATAAATGGTGCTCTCGGAGCCTCTCGAGAGTCTGTGCCAGTTGAAGAGCATGCTCCTACTCTGTCCTCGAGTAAATGATGATGTCATCGATAAAAATGATGACGAATACGCCGAGATAGGCCTCGAACACCCAGTTCATCAAACTCATAAACGCAGACGGTGCATTCGTGAGCCCGAAGGGCATCACGGTGAACTCATAAAGTCAATATTTGCTGCTGAAAGCGGTCTTCGGGATGTCCTCCTAAATCCGCAGCCGGTAATAACCTGACCTTAGATCCAGCTTTGAAAACCAATGAGATCCCTCCAACTGGTCAAATAGCTCATCGATCCTTGGCAGAGGATACGTGTTCCAATCGTCAGCCTGTTCAATGCTCTGTAATCAATGCACAATCTGAGCGTCCCGTCCTTCTTCTTTACAAATAATACTAGAGCTCCCCATGGCGAGGAGCTCGGCCTGACAAACCCAGCTTCCACTAACTCCTGTAGCTGGCTTTGAAACTCTACCAACTCCTTCGGGGCCATACGATACGGAGCTCTGGATACCAGCTTAGCCCACGACACAAGTTGTATCTTGAAGCCTTTCTCCCGATGCGGTGGCAGCCCTGACAACTTCTCCGGAAACACATCTGGAAAATCTCGTACCACCAAAATGCTCACCATATGGTCCTAGGTCTCGGTCATCTCGAACAGCACCTGATAGACCTCGCTCCCCTGCAGGTGGGCCTTGACGGCCTGAATAGAAGAAAGTAGATGGCAGGAGATCGGAATAGTACCTTTGAAGGTCGCATAAGTGTTGTCGTATCTGAGTACGACCTTCCTCACCGGGCAATCGATCTGAGCATGGTTTTAGGCGAGCCATGACATTCCAAGAATAAGATCGAAATCTGGCAAGCTTAAGATCGTCGCCGGAGCTTCGAGGGTTAACCCATCAATGGTAACCCTTAGAAGACATTTTGTCGTAGACCGGACCTCCATCCCATTGGGGTGACGCACCCTCCTAGAGACTCCTTCATAATATATGATGCCCTCCAGATCCCTGATAAACTCCTCCGAGATGAAGTTGTGTGAAGACCCCGTGTCAAATAGGGTATGGGAAGGCTTGCCGCACACCATCACTACCCCTAAGTTTATTAAGTGTCTTAGATGTCTAGTTATAATTTCTTTCCTATTTCTAGCAAGTCTACATTCATATAGCTTCTAGGAAAGAATTTAAAATTACTATTGTACTTGTTATCACCCTCTCTGGGTGTTGGGGCTGAGCCAAGTCTAGGGCATACACCTGCCCTCTGTCCTATTTGAAATCACTGCCCTGAAATCCACATCCTCGACCACGTCCTGGACCTCCAAGCTACCGAGCAGGTGGGGCATCCTGTAATGTTATAGGTGGAGCTTCCCTCATGGGAAAATTCCTCTGAATATGTCCCAGTTGGTTGCACTAATAGCATGTCGGTGCCTCTTCCACTGGCCTCGACATCTCTAGTATCTATATGGGCTGGGGAGCCAGCACCACTGGGTTCCTCTGCTCCTGCTGGTCCTCCTGGAGGGGTTAGTCCCCGTTCCTCCTTTCTCCAATAACCCGACCTCTCTGCTGGTCTCTCCTACCACTGATCACGACATCGTTCGCCGATATTTTCCTGCCCCAAACTGTGAGCTGGTCTGCCTCCAGCTTCTTGTCCATCTCCAAGATCCTGGCCAAGCTCCTGTCAGAAACAAAGAGGAGTGCCTGCCTCATATCATCGTGAAAGTCCTTGTAGAACCACTTCGCATACCCCGCATCATCTAGCTGGTACGAGTCCGCAAAGCAGGCTAAATGTGTGAACTCCTGATAATACTCCAATATTGTCCTGCTACCCTGCCTCAGCTGCAGGAATCTATCCTCCAACTCATCCCTTGCCGACTGTGGTACAAAATGCTCCAAAGACGCTGCCTTGAACTCCTCCTAAGAAATGTCTACATACTCCATCCCCGCGAAAGTAGTCTCCAATAGTGACTTCCACCATCTCTTTGCATGAGACTCCAATCAAGAGACTGTTAATGCCACTACCTCCTCTATCGGGCATCAAATCCTGACCATCATCTCATAAATGATATCCAACCACTCCTCTGTACGAACTGCCGACTCTATCCTGAGATAGGATGGCGGAGAAAGACCTTGAAATATGCTCAACCAGTTTGCCACGGGGTTTGGCTGAGGAGCCGGAGCCTGCTGAGTCCTGAATGCCTCCAAGATGGCTGTCAATGTTTGTCCCGTCTCCGTTTGCTGAAATGGAGTAGGAGTCGACGGAGGTGGAGCAACATTTTGAGCCTGGAGTATACCCTACCGAGGGGTAGGGTTCATCACAGGCTATACAAGGAAAAGCAAATTGTCAGGTGGTTTACCCATAAATTAGCTGAAAAGTGGACTATTGCATGTGATTTTCCTTATATGCACACCATTGCTTCTGCTGCTAGTTTGTCCTCAAACTAAGCTCGCATGGGGGTGTCTCAGGGTTATTGTGGACTTCTTTTCTTCGGATTGAGGTTTTCTCTGATACCAGTTTGTAATACCCTCCCTTTTTTTGCTTCGCCTCCGGGGTCTTATGCCCAGAATTGCCGTTTTGCGGTGACACCAACACTCGAGATGGTCGTCATTACAAAATGCTGATCCTGCCAACCATATCGATCACCAAAGAAGTAGAAGTACATAAATTAGAACAATTAAGTCTAAGTCCACAATCATATATAGTATAAAGAAAGCTGAATCACAACACAGTCTACATAGAAATGAATCAGAAACGGAAGTAGTAAAATGACAAGGATAAAACGGGCTCTTGCCCGGTACATCATGTCCTCACTACAACACTCTCGCAGAAGCAAAATATACTAATCACTCACGGATCATGAAGTTGGTGCTCCTGTGCTAGACTGGCCCACCTCCATATGCATCGCACTTTGCTAGTACTGCTTCTCCTGCTGCAGCTCCATGTCTCCCATCTAGAGTCCCTGAAATGTTTGGTCCACCGACCGTTAGTCAAAAATACTAATCATAGTTTCCCCCACCACTCCCTCAGTGGCTCTTAGGCACCATGCTGGAGGAATGATAGGAAAGTTATGATGGTGGAGTGTGGATAAGAGAAGGTGACGACGGACCTATTCTAGCAGTAATATTGTAATATTCACAGTGCTACAAAAGAAATGCAAGCTAGCAATACTAAAGTAATAGAGCAGTAAAGAGTAGAAAGTAAAGTGCACCATAAATGAAATGTAACAGTTAACCACTGAGAAAATAATCACAGCTTATAAGCATGCTCACACAAGCTTATAAACTATGGGGTCGTTTTGCAAGGCCTAACGTATAAAAAAAACTCATACCAATTTATATGTTAGGGGTAAGGGTTGAAATATGACGATGACATTATATGTTATATTATGTGGGTTTAATTATATGTACATAAAAGGGCAATACACATGCACGACTCTATGCGCATAGACCTTTAGTTCCCCTATTTTGAGTTAGCTAAACTCTCAGGTACCTGCCGTCGTGGCAAATAGAGGCAATGAGTTGGGCCACCCCACCTCTAGGCTGACATTCACACCACCTAATCTAGACCTTCGTATGCCTCAATGCGAAGAACACACTGCGGAGCCTCTGCATACTCTGTTGGTAAATCCACCAGTCTTTTCCTTGGCTAAGTGTAAACCACACTTGCCGAGTCATCGTATTGACGTCGGTGTGAACGACCGTCAAATACCGAAGACTCACCACCTTATGCACATGAAACCATGAATTCCCGAGCCATCGGCTCCCCGGACTAACCTGTCTGTTACAACTACCTTCCGAGCCTTCGGCTCGCTGGGATAACTTGTCCATTTCCTCAACCACCGGTCCTACCGCCCGGGTGTCCAAACCAAACTAACCTCCCGAGTCATCGGGGTGAGTGAAAGTGAATTACTAGTATTTACTAGTTATTCTTAAATATTTTAGACTTACGGTTTAAGGTTAACCTTTGACTGCCCAGGGCATTCCCTGTGAAGGGCTCTCGAGGGCATTAGGAACTACGATGAGCTAAAGCCCAAAGCTACCTTTCACAAGGTACTTATTATTGTTGATATCTACCCATGTCCCAACTCTACTGATCTTACACTTGATCTAACTCTAAGTGTATTTAGACATCCTTCAAGGAAAGACGATTCATCGTCGATCCCGAGAACAGCCTTGCATCCTAGTCAGTCAGTGGCCAAGGTTTAATCCCTTTTGGATGAGGATTGGTCACTCAACCCATCAAACACACATTTGTCATAATTTGCCCCTTAGTGACCAAACTTTGGTCACACCAATACCTACTCAAATCCACCCCAAATGGGCTAATATTTTTACCAGTGACTTATCATGACCCTAAAGATCATCCACCAAAATTTTGTGGGATTGTGAGGTCATTAGACCCTCTAAAATAACCCATAAATGGATTATTAAATATTTACAAAAACTATAGAAAAATGTTTTCAAAAAATTTCATTTTTGGATTTGTCAAATGTATAGGTAAGAGTGACCCCCAGTCAAAAGTTCATGTCACTTGGATGGCTGGATTGATGGAGGCACTCAATTTAGTCTCTGGCTAACCCTATGTATAGACTACAGTATTTTGAGTGTTGTGGTAAGACCACTGACGCAAATGGGTTGAAACAAATTTTGAAAAAAACTAGACTTCAAGGGGTACAACTGTGATGTTGACCATTTTCCCAGTAGAGGCCCTAAGTATTTTTATTAATTAAAACCATCTACTGCAATAAGTGTGACAGAACTTAAATAATATGAAATAATATAATCCTTAATATGATCGGCCAGCACAAAACTTGACGCGAAATCGATGGCATCCCGCCATCGTCCCCAGCGCGCCAATGGCCCAGATTAACATGTCCTGGGCCACTTTGGCTGGTGATTTCCCGGCCACCCACGCCCCTTCCCGGCCGGCCACTGCCACCACCACCTTCGTTGAAGTGGTGGCCAGCGATTCGCGGTGGTAGATCGGTCGGAGATGGCCGGAACAGTGAATGGTTGATGGAAGAAAAGCTTGAAAAACCAAGCTCTCGGCTACCTTGATCTGGGGCCAATTGGACCCAAACCTTGGGGCCAATAAATGGAGATCTATCCATAGAGAGATAGAGAGATGAGGAAGACAAGACCTTTTGGGGTGGCTGGAGTCGAGCCGATCGCCGTGTCGTCATTGTTGGTGGTGGTGATTTCGGGTGCTCTGCAACCACACTACCAGAGGGCTCAGCTCCTTCAAGGGAATGGTGGAAACGACTGCTCTGGGTCTGGGGAAGCTTTTAAGAGAATCAAATGGGGGAGAGGAAGGGTCTAAGCTTCAATTGCCATTAATGGCCATGGGAAGAAATTTCGGTCAACTAAAATTCTTTGAATACAACCACCAATGGGGCCGACCACGGCTGTTGATCTCCTCAGAACTGATCAGGGGAGATGGATCAAGCTATTGGAATTGAAGGGTGGAGATCCTTGGCCTTCCAAGCTATGAAGACCCTCCTTCTCTCTCTTTCTCTCTTATTCATTAAAGAGAAACTTGGTTTCTCTCTCCTAGTCACCCCCTCCAGAATTTAGATGGCATTTTAGGTAATTGTCATCCTCCTAAAGTTAGTGAGCCACTCCAACTAGGCTTAGCCCAAGTGGATTGGGCTAGGTTAGGTCAACTTGAGTTAGTTTGACCCATTTTAGGGTTGAGTTGACTTTTGTCAATTTGACCATTTGAGTTGACCCCAATGGGTCCCTAGTGACCCATTCTCTCGGGATCCCTACTGACCCATTAGCCTCCCCTAAGGTCTAGGGAGACTTGGGTAGGGTTTGTTTGGCACCTTGGTGGTCACTTGACCCTTATTAGGGTACTTTGACCATTTTAGGATTTAGGTTGACTTTGGTCAACTTGAACATTTGAGTTGACCTCAATGAGTCCTTAGTGATCCATTGGCCTTTCAAGGGTCTAAGGAGATATGGGTAGGGTTGGTTTGACACCTTGAAGGTCACTTGACCCATAATAGGGCACTTTGACCACTTTAGGGTTAGGGTTGACTTTGGTCAACTTGACCACTTAGGTTGCCCCCAATGGGTCAAGTTAAAGCCCTAAAGTCAAATCCTAGGATAGGTATTTGAATTGTGCTATTTGCAGACCAAGGTGATTTCTACCTTTATGCCCAAGTTCACCTGGTCTTTTTGAGCTTCTTAGGGTTTTGTCATGACCTAGTCATGATAAAATCACACTTAGGGGTCTAGTTGTTTGAGGGATGTTACATGAACTACCCAAAACTATTTTCACTGACCAAGATCAGACTATGTCGGTTTCTATTGAGCAAGTTTTCACAAGCAGTCAGAATCGATTATGTTAATTTCACATCTCAAAGACAGCTCCTTCAAAAGTCAATTATTTCAACCATTACATAAGTGTTCAAAGTTTATTCTGCAATTGCAAGAGGAGCAAGTGTTATAGTGAGTTTGAATTTGATAGGTATTGAAATGAGATGTTGTTGAAAGGAATCTTATAGGAGAACAGATGGTTGGGGAATTTATATGTAGTTAGGAGGAAGTAGTCTATTGTCAGCAACACAGATGTGTTTGACGTAGGCATTTTTTCAACTCAAAGAAGCTAATCTACAAATAACGGATTGCATGGTTGTTCCAAGGAAACAAACTCCCTTGTAGAATGTTTGATCAACTTTGAGAAATTGGTGTCAACATGGTGAAGAGCTGAACATGACAGATTTTATGTGCACAAAAGATAGTGTTTATTTAAAAATTAAAGGTTGCCTCACTACTTAAAAATTGACTTTTAGCCACACTTCTTTTTGCCACGGGTCAAAAATCGCGTCTAATAAATAAGTATTAGTCACTGCCCATATTTCGTGGCTAATAAACAAGTATTAGCTACGAATGTCAAATTCATGACAAAAAAGAACACATTAGCCACAATTTCAAAATTCATCACTAATATTTTAGCGACAATTCTGTATTCGTGATAAATACAAAAGTATTAGGCATAGTTTTTTGCGGTGACAAAATTAGTATGAGATAATTAACTAAAATTTAATTTTTTATTTTATTTATAGCATATGAGTAAATATAATAACATTAATTAAATATTAATTCTCATATACTTATTTAATTTGTGCCGTATGCTGTTCAATTATGTACATCAAGACTTCTGACAAAGAAAACAAGACATCTAATAAATCACACATTACAACAAATTACACTTAGCAAATACCAAATTGTAACGAAAACAAAATTTATTACTAATAACAACATTTAGCAACAACATTTTCTTGTCCTTACAAAGCGTACTGACACGGTAGTATCGACACAATTGATGATAGTGATGATATCAGTCATTTTCTTACACAGATAAATATGATGAATTTTGTGTTGGGTTTTAATGAAGCATCTAATGCGCAATGGAAGACTAACAAAATCGATTAGAAATGACTGCAAAAACCAATAAAATTAAGAATTGAGTTTATACCTGCCGAATGTTGCCGTCCGTCGAATGTGCATGTGTGCATAGCCTGTTAGCATATATTTAGGTACAAGTAACACACGATGATCATCATCAAAGAACACAATTGCATGATCCGAGAACACAATTGCATGATCCGCGATCTATCGATCAAGATTGTTTGTGAAATACTGGCGTCATACAATTGTATTGAAAAGAGAACATATTTTTGATCAATATAGGTGATCTTTTAAGAGACCAAAAAATCTCATAGCTCCTTGTTGAATTTTTTCAAGTTGATCAGCAAGGTAGCCCAAACATCAAATCAATATTTTCGGCACTACCCAGATCACAACTTGAACCGCGGAAAGCAGGAAACAACTCAGATAACCAAAAACATAGACAGAAGCAAGCAGATCAAACTTATATTAATCTTCTATACAGGGCAAGGCATACATGGCGAGACATGATTTCGCCAGTACAGGAAAAAGCAGAAACACAAAACAAGCCAGGCGGATAGAACAGGGAATCCGCCCAGTCCGCCAAGACTGCCGAGCTCGCCGAGATCGCACAAGCCGCCAAGCTGCTGAAGCCGAATACCACACGGAGTCCGCGTAGACCGCGAGGTCGCGCGGACAACCCTTTATTCGCCGAACTGCTGCTGAACAGAGGAACACGTCGCCTATCCGCAGAGACCGCGAGGTCGCGCGGACAGAGAAGAACTTGAGATAAAAGCTGATGCTAGAAACCGCCGAATGCAGCCCGCAAACTCCAGAGGTCAGAACCAAACTCCTGGTTTGACACTACTAGCCGCGCCACCGTTCACTCTGTTACAAATGGCTTGCCAGGGGGTCCTATTTATAGGTCAGGTGAGGAGTGTGGTCACCACCCTATGAGATAGAGATACCGCCCCTTGGTCGCAGCTAACAATGACAATCCGCACAGTCCGCCCGCACAAGGCAAACAAGACACGGCGAGATGGAGAGAAGCTCAAGGCAGTCCGCTCAGTCCGCAGAACACTGCAGGACTAGCCGGGACGCATAAGCCACTAGCTGAGAACAAAGCCAGTCCGCCGAAGGCATGACAACACGCCTGTCCGCAAGCACCAGTCCGCATCCACAGGCAACCCGCCTGGTCACAGCGGACACTGCGGACAACAGCCCAGCTCGCAATGTCCAGACCACAAGCACACCTCCCGGTCACTGCGGACACTGCGGAAACCAACTCCATCTCGCGCAGTCCGCGACCACTGGCACAAAGGCCCGGTCACAGCGGACACTGCGGAAACCCTGAACTCCACAAGAGCAAGTCCAGAAAGGATAACGAGCTCGGCGGATACCAAACCAGTCCTCCAGCTCCAAGCCCAGACCGCGGCTTACCGCAACTTCAAAGAAGAAGAGAGGACTCCAAGCCCAGTCCGCATAGGCCGCGCGCATCACCTGCAGAACACAGAACACTGCCGGACTCAATCCAGTCCGCGCAGTCCGCTCAGTCCGCAACACAGCCCGCAGCAGCAACGCAGGTCGCCAACCACCAACCCGCCGGACTAAGAACCAGTCCGCGCGGTCAGTCCGCCTAATCCGCCCGGACTGCCCGACCACCCACTTTCACTTCACCAATTTCAACACTCCCCCTTGAAGTGAGAAGTGGTGATCAGGCCGAGTAGACAACGAAGCCGCTGAAAAGGTCCCTTCGCTAGCGACTTGGTGAAGATGTCAGCAAGGTTATCTTCACTCCGAACATGACCGACCACAAGAGATCCTTCCAGCACCTTCTCCCTTATGAAGTGGTGATCGATCTCAATATGCTTGGTCCTGGCATGACAAACTGGATTGGTTACCAGCTTGAGAGCACTTTCATTATCCCCTCGGAGCAAGGTAGGACCTTGCACTTCCTCATGGACGTCCTCTACTAGCCTCCTTAGCCAAATAGCTTCCCGAGCAGCCAAGGCCGAAGCCTTGTACTCTGCTTCTGTAGTAGAGACGGATACCGAGTCCTGCTTCTTGCTGCACCACGAAATGCCCGCTGATCCACAAGTGAACACATAACCAGAAGTTGACATTCGGTCATCCGAGTCACCACCATAATCAGCATCCGTGTACCCAAGCAAAGAGAACCTCGCATCCCTTCTGTAAAGAAGTCCCATGTCAGAAGTTGTCTTGACATACTTCAGAATGTTCTTTGCCGCTACAAGATGAGACTTCCTTGGCTCTGCCATGAACCGACTTACTCGACCAACAGCATAAGCTATATCAGGTCTCGTAATCGTCAGGTAGATCAAGCTCCCAACAAGAGCTCTAAACACCAAAGGATCAGGAAGAATCCTTCCTTCATCTCGACGAAGCTTTAGGCCTTGATCCAGAGGAGTAGAGCAAGTCTTCCCTTCAGTCAAACCAAACCAGTTCACTATGCGTTCAGCATATCCCTTCTGGCAGATGAGTAACCCACTCTCCTTCCTCTCCACTTCGAGACCAAGAAAGTGATGAAGCTCTCCCAGGTCTTTCATCTCGAAGCGAATAGCTAGCTCAGCTCTGAGCCTAGTAACCTCCTCCTCATAATTCCCCGTGATGATCATATCATCAACGTACAGCAGGACCAAGACTCGAAGCTCCCCCTTCTTCTTGATAAACAAGCTAGAGTCAGAGTTTGAAGTCAGGTATCCGCAGAATTGCAGATATTCTGCTATCTTCCCATACCAAGCTCTAGGAGCTTGCTTCAACCCGTAGAGAGCCTTCCTGAGCTTGTAGACGTAATCCGGATGAACTTCAGAAACGAATCCAAGAGGCTGATCCATGAAGATGTCTTTGTCAATCTCTCCGTAAAGAAAGGCATTCTTTACATCAAGCTGCCACATCCTCCATCCTTGGCAAGCAGCCAATGCAATCACCATCCGAACGGAAGTCATCTTTGCAACAGGATTGAACGTCTCCTCATAGTCTTCCCCATACTGTTGAGAGAATCCCCGAGCCACCAGGTGAGCCTTGAATCTCTCAATGCTCCCATCAGCCTTCTTCTTCAACTTAAACACCCACTTGCAAGTCACCGGAGTAATGTCATCAACTTTGGGCACAAGATCCCAAGTTTCATTCTTCTTGAGAGCATCCATCTCCTCTCTCATGGCATCTTCTCACTCTTTGACTCCAGTGGCCTCATTGAAGCTAGCAGGCTCTCGCTCATCAAGAAGACCTGCAAAGAAACATGAGACATAGCTCACTGTGTTTCCTTCGCAGTAGCGAGCTGGAGGCTTGATCACCCTCTTTGATCTTCGAAGAGGCTGCTCCTTGCTCACCACCTCCGCTGCTTCTTCTGGTTCACCTCTGCTCTCCGGCAAGCTTGGAGCAATGCTCCCCCTGCTTCCTGACCCAGAAGCTTCTCCTCCAGAACTTGAAGCAACTGGAGCTGCTGGTGACACAGCCAGCTCCACTTGATCAACAACCTCAGCCACCTCCTGACCTTCATCAACCTTGCTCTCTGGTAGCTCAACCGAGCTTCCTCCATATGACGTCAGTTCGTTAAAGACAACGTCTCTTGACACCACGAACTTCTTCGTCACCGGATCCATGCATCTCCATCCCTTCTTCCGCTCATCATAGCCAACAAAGACAAGCTTCCTTGCCTTTGCATCAAGCTTAGTCCTTAGAGCATCAGGAATATGCACATAGCAAGTTGATCCAAACACCCAAAGGTGTTCAACACTTGACTTCTTCTTCAGCAACATCTCGAAGGGAGACTTCATGTTGATCGGACTTAAAGGCATCTGATTGATGACATAGGAAGCACAAGACATTCCCTCCGCCCAGAAGGACCTTGGGATACTCTTGGCATGAAGCCAACATTTGCAAGTCTCCGTCAGATGACGGATCTTCCGCTCCACTACTCCGTTTTGTTGTGGAGTATGAGCACAAGTGAGCTCCCTCTGGATTCCATGCTTCCTGCAAAAGTTAAAAAACTCGGAGGAGACAAACTCTCCGCCGTTGTCAGTTCTAAGCTTTTTAATCCTCAGGTTAAGCCGACCCTCCACCATCTCCTTGAACTCCACAAACAACCGAAAGGCTTCAGACTTCTCCTTCAAGAAATACACCCAAGTGTATCTTGAGTAGTCATCAATCAAGACTAGCATGTACCTGCTTCCACCGAGGCTAGCAGTCGCGGTTGGTCCCATCAGATCACCATGGATAACCTCCAGTGGTGCTTTGCTTCTTGTTTGTGACTTATCAAATGGAAGACGATGAGGCTTCCTATACTGACATCCAACACAAACATGACCATCACCGAAGGATGATAGCTTAAGCAAGCCTCTCAACAGGCTCCTATTTGACATAGCCTTCAGCTTATCCATCCCTACATGCCCTAACCTCTCATGCCACATAGCAGCACTATCATTGGCCCTCATGCGATCAACATAGGAGCTTGTTGATAAAACAAACAAGTCCTTCACTCTCCTTCCAATATGAGCAACATCAGCCTTAACCGCTGATACGTTGCGAAGGAACTTCACTTCTGTTAGCCCAAACAGAACGTGATAGCCAGCATTAACCGCATTGGTCACAGAGAAGATGTTCTTCTTCATGCCAGGTACGTGATAAACACTCCTTAATGTGAGCGGCCCCTTATCACTACCCATTGTTACTATACCTTCCTTCTCTACTGCATGAATAGTATTATCAGCAGTTATAATAGCTTCGTTACCTGAGTAGGCCTGCAGCGAAGAAAACTTTGACATATCTCTGGTGAGGTGATGAACACACCCGGAGTCAACGATCCAGTCGTCCTCCATGTCAACGGTGGACAAAGCACGGACGCAAGTGCCCGTCATGAATGCTCCACCCCAGCCAGCTTCCTCCTTGCTAGAGGAGGCTTCCTCCTTGCCTGCAGCATGCCCAGGCTGCAGCTTGACCTTGCAGTCTCGCTTGAAGTGACCTGGTTGATGACATCTGTAGCACTTCAGATTCTTCTTCCAGTCCTTCTTAGGAGCAAAGCTCCCCTCCTGATATTTAGAAGATGAAGATTCATCTCCAGCCGCAGTCTGCTTCTTCTTCCCTTCCCATCTCTTCTTCTTCTTCTCAGTGAAGAGAGCATCACTAGCTCCTTCAGAGACCGTCACCCCGACCATCTGCCTTGCCAAGCTCTCCTGCGAGGCAAGCAGATTTTCCAGCTCCAGAAGAGAGGGCTGAGTAGCCCAGCCTTGAACAGAAGTAACGAAGGCCACATACTCCTTCCGCAGACCGCGGATTATATGCCTCTTCAGCTTAGCCTCGGAGATCGGCTCATCAGGATCAAGAGCAGAGAGCTCAGCACACAAGCTCTTCATCTTCAGGAAGAATTTGGAGATAGAAAGATCTCCCTGAGTTGCCTTAGCCAACTCATTCTCCAAAAACTGTAGTCTTGCTATATTCTTTCTATTGAACAACCCATCAAGGGAAGTCCATATCTCAGCAGCAGACTCACATCCTAAGATGTGATCAAAGAGTTCAGGTGACACCGCCCGCTTGAGAGCAAACTCAATCTTGGCATTTGTCTTCCTCCACACTCTCACCTGTTCAGCTGTTCCAAACTCAGTAGTGATTTCTACTTGATCATCCCAACCGACGACCTCCCATAACTCCTCGCCCAGAAGATAAATCTTCATGCACGACTTCCACTTCTTGAAGTTAGTCGGCGTCAGAAGCTCAATACCAAGACCTCTTGCAAAACCACCGTCCATGGTACAAACTTGGTTATCCTTCAGAAGCACACAGAGCAACAACAAAACTTGTTGATCACCACTCAAGCAACTGAACCTTCCTCTGATACCATGTTGAATTTTCTCAAGTTGATCGGCAAGGTAGCCCAAACACCAAATCAATATTTTAGGCACTACCCAGATCACAACTTGAACCGCGGAAAGCAGGAAACAACTCAGATAACCAAAAACATAGACAGAAGCAAGCAGATCAAACTTATATTAATCTTCTTTACAGGGCAAGGCATACATGGCGAGACATGATTTCGCCAGTACAGGAAAAAGCAGAAACACAAAACAAGCCGGGCGGATAGAACAGGGAGTCCACCCAGTCCGCCAAGACTGCCGAGCTCGCCGAGATCGCACAAGCCGCCAAGCTGCTGAAGCCAAATACCACACGGAGTCCGCGTAGACCGCGAGGTCGCGCGGACAACCCTTTATTCGCCGAACTGCTGCTGAACAGAGGAACACGTCGCCTATCCGCAGAGACCGCGAGGTCGCGCGGACAGAGAAGAACTTGAGATAAAAGCTGATGCTAGAAACCGCCGAATGCAGCCCGCAAACTGCAGAGGTCAGAACAAAACACCTCGTTTGACACTACTAGCCGCGCCACCGTTCACTTTGTTACAAATGGCTTGCCAGGGGGGCCCTATTTATAGGTCAGGTGAGGAGTGTGGTCACCACCCTATGAGATAGAGACACCGCCCCTTGGTCGCATCTAACAATGACAATCCGCACAGTCCGCCCGCACAAGGCAAACAAGACACGGCGAGATGGCGAGAAGCTCAGGGCAGTCCGTTCAGTCCGCAGAACACTGCAGGACTAGCCGCGGCGCAAGAGCCACTAGCTGAGAACAAAGCCAGTCCGCCGAAGGCATGACAACACGCCTGTCCGCAAGCACCAGTCCGCATCCACAGGCAACCCGTCTGGTCACAGCGGACACTGCGGACAACAGCCCAGCTCGCAATGTCCAGACCACAGGCACACCGCCCGGTCACTGCGGACACTGCGGAAACCAACTCCATCTCGCGCAGTCCGCGACCACTGGCACAAAGGCCCGGTCACAGCGGACACTGCGGAAACCCTGAACTCCACAAGAGCAAGTCCAGAAAGGATAACGAGCTCGGCGGATACCAAACAAGTCCGCCAGCTCCAAGCCCAGACCGCGGCTTACCGCAACTTCAAAGAAGAAGAGCGGACTCCAAGCCCAGTCCGCACAGGCCGCGCGCATCACCTGCAGAACACAGAACACTGCCGGACTCAATCCAGTCCGCGCAGTCCGCTCAATCCGCAACACAGCCCGCAGCAGCAACGCAGGTCGCCAACCACCAACCCGCCGGACTAAGAACCAGTCTGCGCGGTCAGTCCGCCTAATCCGCCCGGACTGCCCGACCACCCACTTTCACTTCACCAATTTCAACACTCCTCTCACGTGAAACTAGGGAAAAAACTCCTCTCCCTTTATCTGTGTCATTCTATGAATCTAGGGCAGAGAAAAGAAACTTCTCTCCCTCTCTCATCCTCTCCGTCTACAACTTCAGACTACTCTATAGTTCCCCGACATTTTTTATACTGGCAACCCGACGACGCTCCACCAAACCAACTTCAGCCCTCTCACAGTTAGTCTTCCAACTGCTTATCAACCCTCACCTCCCTTAAATCTCTCTTTTTGAGTAACAGCTGAAAACACACATAAAAAACAAACGGTGGAGATCTCACCAGCCAAGCAAGTTGTGGCTTTATGATAAACCAGTAACTAATCGCCGCGTGTCAAATATAGTTAAGAGATGACTTTCCAACGGTCCATTGTAAAAGTTGTATAAATATTTGATACGGGAACAGTGTAATTAAGAAGAATTTGTAATAAAGTTTTGTTTGTTAGAGGCCTGATCATTCCGAACACGTTATCTGATCCATATAAATCTAGTTGTTAGTTTCGTAATCCCGACCGACTCTTCGCCGGAGAGGGGTTACATTTTGGTGCACTCGTTGGGCCCCTCGTCATGGCCAGTAACGAGCCACCACCCACCACCACACGTCTCAAGGTTCTTGCAACGGGACAACAAGAGTTATGGAAAACAATGTAGACAAGGCAGGAGGAGGCGCAATCGCAAAATTCTTCAAGATTAGAGGCGGAAATGTTAGAGTTCAATATGGCTATCCAACACTCAGCCCAACAAGCCTCTCAAGAAATGTGTTTATTACGTCAAGAGATGGGGTCGTTATTAAAAACATTATTATCAGTATTAAAAGACGGGGGAGCTGATATACTACAGTGTTAGTGTTAGGCAGAAGTGATTCCCTCCAATACCTCATCATCGACTGGATGCATATGCATCAGATAATCACCCTGCTCTGGGATATTACCCTGCTCTGGGATTTAATGTGCATACAGGAAATGGGGAAATGGGGGCGATATTACCCTGCTCTGGGATATACCTTAATGCCACCATCACAATTCAAAATTATTCATTCCAAACAAATTTGTTTGTACTAGATTTATATGGATCAGATAACGTGTTCGGAATGATCAGGCTAGAATCTCCGGGGGATGTTAATGTTAGTGTATATTTGGACAATAACGGGTTCGGAGGCTTAACGGGTCGTGTTGGGTACACGGTTATCCCATACCCGTAGTAACTAAGGGTTTTGCCTATTTATACCCACCTAGGGGCAACGGGTAGGGGATTCCACCTAGATCCTCATCCGGATGCTTCGAGCGACAATAACATTCTCGAAGCATCCGGATGGGAATCTAGGTGGAATCCCCTACCCGTTGCCCTTAGGTGGGTATAAATAGGCAAAACCCTTATGAGTTACTATAGGTATGGGTTAACCGTGTACCCGACACGACCCGTTAAGCCTTCGAACCCGTTATTGTCCAAATATATACTAACAGTTAAAACCAATTATAAAGAAAAACAGATGACCTTCCATTATGACAATAAGACAATATGTTTTTAAGGAATCAAGGAAGCTATCACAACCTGATCTCCCCAAGTCAAATTACCAAACTTGTATCACAGAACTCCATTTCCACTTTTGTTTTATGATTTTTGTTTACGTTACAAACAGAAGTCAATCCAGTAGAAATTCTACCCCCAGATTTCCCAGAACTAACTGCACTATTAAACGATTTTAAAGACATATTTGAGAAACCTAATTGTTTACCCCCGACACGAGCCCGTGATCACAAAATACCATTACAACCATCAAATACAATTGTTAAGGTAATACCGTATAGATATCCTAATTACCAAAAGATGGCAATTGAAAGATTAGTGGATGAAATGTTATCACAAGGACTCTTACGACCCAACACATCTTCATTTAGTTCACCGGTCCTATTAATTAAGAAAAAAGATGGTACTTGACGTTTTTGTATTGACTATAGAGCTCTGAATTCAGTTAAAATACGGGATGCATTCCCAATGCCCACAACAGACGAATTGTTGGATGAGTTACATAGCTCAAAACTATTTTAAAAACTTGATTTGCTGGCTGGATATCATCAAGTGCGAATGGACTCAAATGACATCCTCAAAACTGCTTTTCGGACACATTTAGGTTTATTTGAATTCTTAGAGATGCCTTTCGGCGTCAATAATGCGCCAACAATTTTCAATCCTTAATGCATACAAATTTTCAACTTTATTTAAGAAAGTTTACAGTCATTTTCTTTAATGGCATTTTAATATATAGCCGTGACTCGTAAAGTCATTTGGAACATTTACGAATAATATTTGTCACTATGCGTGTTGATTTCTTTGTGATCTAGAAGTATTCAACGAGTTAGTCTTGCTGCCAACATAGTTGTACAATCCCGTATTCACTGAGTGGGCCACCTCCGGCAGATCCAGGGTATTGTAGGACGTTCAGGCCCATAAACACCAGATTGGCGAATGAGGTAGGCTGACATGCACTCGCCAAGTGCCCAAAGGGGCATTCACATGAATCAGGGGAAAAATCAGGCCCTTTAGGCGAGTGAGATCTTCCCCATGCACTCGCGCCATACTCGCGCCTCAGCACGCATGCAGGAGGACATCTCGCCGAGCCAGGCAAGTGGTTGCCCAAGCTAGCATTTTCCCTTCAGAGAGAGCCTAGGAGGCGAGTTCACGGCTCCCCAAGCACTCGCTCCTTTAGGAGAGTGGTGCCATCATGGACCATTCGCCCATTGGGACCCAGATACAGAATTACCTAGATGCCCCCAAAGGGATGCAAATTGTCTTTCAGGACAGCGGAGTTTGACTGTTGGCAGACCCAATTGAGCTGCATATAGCCATTTAGAATAGCGGAGTTGCGCTATTTGCAGGCGAGGCCTAAAAATCTATAAATAGGCTCAAGGGGGTACCTCAGAAAGGAGGCTTTTCTTATTTTTTGTTCTTTTAGCGTTTTCTGAGGAATCTTTAGCTCAGCACTGACTAAGGAGGGGAAGCACACTAAGATCTTCCGGGTGTGTGGTGGGACCTCCGTGCTGGAGCATTGGGTGAGTTTTAAGTTCTGAGTCTTCAGTCATCCAAGCTCGTTAGGAGAAGTAAGTGTTTAATCCAGCAGAATACATGACATTACATCCAGAGGCTATTGTACCTAGAAGTTCTACCCTGACTGTGATTGGAGCATCAGATCTGTACATATCAAAGAAAGAAGATGTCAATCCCAACAGGAAAATTATATTCACTCAGGCTGGGGACAAGAGCACAGAGGAGAAGCACAAGAAGAAAAAGAAAAAGAAATAAAACTTTGAACTATTTTGTTTATGATACTGTTTTCTCTTTCATGATACAAAGCTTACTATATATAAATATATCTACTGCATGCATTATTTTTCCTGCCAGATATATGCCTTCTTGCTTTGTTCTTTTAATTTTGTTTGAGTCTGTAATTAGTGACCTCATCCAAATAAGGGGAGATTGTTGGATCCCTAGTTGGATTTGGGCTAGGTTCACTAAGTTAGGATGATATGATCCAACATGTATAGCAAGGGTCATGGTTAAGTCCTAGAGTCTAGGCCAAGTCCTTAGAGTCAACATCACTTGGACCAGCCATCAACAGACTTCTAGAGACTCGAGACTTAGAGATTTCAAAGACTCGGTAAAATAAGTTTGACGTTCGTCAAACTCAGGTCGACGAAAGTTGTGCTCAGCTCGACGAAATAAGAGAAAGATTCTCTGAGCTGAGCTCGACGAACTTAGTTCACAGATTTCAGGTCGACTAATTCTGGATTATATACTTACACTCAACGCCAGAGAACATCTCAAATATTCTAAGTCCAGAATCAAAGTCAGGTCGACGATCTTGGATCTCAGCTCGAAGAACTCAGTTCACAGATTTCAGGTCGACTAATTCTGGATCATATACTTAAACACTCAACGCCAGAGAACATCCCAAACATTCTAAGTCCAGAATCAAACTCAGGTCGACGATCTTGCATCTCAGCACAACGAACTGTGGACTCAGGTCGACGAATCCAAACTTGGTTATTTTCATTATTATATGGACAGACTCCGTTCCACGAGAAATAAAAATATCTTCGATCTGAGGTCGACGAAATAATTTGGAGTTAAACAAGTCGTCAAGCTTAGTTTGAAGGTCTGTAGACATTTCATCGAGCTCAGGTCGATGAAAGTTTTCTGAAGTAGATTCGTCGATCTCAGGTCGACGAAAATTACTTCACCCACAGAGAGTTCGTCGATCTTAGTTCGACGAAAATCTCAAGAACCTTTCGTAGTTCGTCGACCTCCGGTCGACAAACTTTGAAAAATTCGTCGAGTGTAGACATAAACTAAACTAAGTCTTCTCCATTGATCATGCCAAGCTGATTTATAAAGAACAAGTGATTTCTTTCATCCAGGGGTTTGGTGAAAATATCAGCTCTTTGTAAATCAGTGTAAATATAGACAAGTTTAATTTTGTTTTTGTCTACACACTCTCTAATGAAATGATGTCTAATGTCTATAAGCTTAGTCTTACTGTGATAGACTGGATTTTGTGCTATAGCTATAGCACTTGTGTTATCACATAAGAGGGTTGAATTATTTAAGTTGAAGCCATAGTCCAGGAGTTGGTTTTGGATCCACAACATCTAGGAACAACAACTGTCTGCTGTAATATATTCTGCTTCAGCAGATGATGTAAACACAGATGATAGCTTTTTACAAAACCAGGACACTAATCTCATACCAAGGAACTGGCAGGTTCCTAAGGTACTCTTTTTGTCCACCCTGCATCCAGCAAAGTCAACATCTGAGTATCCAGTTAACTCAAATTCTGACTCAGTGGGATACCAGAGTCCTAGACTAGGACAACTCTTTATATATCTCAAAATTCTTTTTAGAAAAATTAGGTGAGATTCTTTAGGGTTCACCTGGAACCTAGCACAAAGACATGTGACAAACATAATATCAGGTCTGCTACCTGTAAGATATAATAGGGACCCAACAATACCCATATGTAATTTCTGATCCACAGGTTTTCCAAGTGCATCAAAGTCAATTACAGCATTGGTAGCTATTGGTGTTTTCTTTGCTGAAGCATCAGCCATCCCAAACTTTTTGATAAGCTCTTTAGTATATTTAGCTTGAGAGATGAAGATGCCATCAGGCAGCTGCTTCACTTGGAGACCAAGGAAGTAGGTGAGCTCACCCATGCTACTCATTTCAAATTTTGAATGCATGAGGTCAGAGAACCTCTTGCATAATTTGGAATCAGTAGACCCAAATATGATGTCATCCACATAAATTTGTACTAACAAAGTTTGGTCCTTATGATATCTAGTGAATAATGTTTTATCTACTATGCCTCTAGTGAACTTATGTTCTATCAGAAAGCTAGTCAGGGTTTCATACCAAGCTTTTGGAGTTTGCTTTAAACCATAAAGAGCTTTATGCAATTTAAATACATGAGAGGGATAAGTTGGAGAGACAAAACCTAGAGGTTGTTCAACATAAACCTCTTCTTTAAGTTCTCCATTTAAAAAAGCACTCTTTACATCCATCTGATATACTTTGAACTTCTTGTAGGAAACATAGGCAAGAAAGATTTTGATTGCCTCTAACCTTGCAACTGGTGCAAATGTTTGGTCATAGTCTATCCCTTCTTCTTGCCTATAACCTTGAGCAACAAGCCTAGCCTTGTTTCTCACAATTACACCTTGGGCATCTAGTTTGTTTCTATATACCCATTTGGTTCCAATTACTGGATGATCTTGGGGTCTTGGAACAAAATACCAAACTCTACATCTCTCAAATTGGTTTAATTCCTCTTGCATTGCAATGATCCAGTGGGGATCCTGCTCAACATAATGTATGGATAGAGGCTCAACCTGAGAGATAAAACAGGCATGCATCAAATCTTGGTTGAGTTGATGCCTTGTATGTACACCTACTGATATGTCTCCAATCACTTGGGATCTGGGGTGATCCCTTAATGTGACAGAGTCAGTGGGTGGAGTTGGTTCTGCAACAGCATTTGGAACTAATTCCTCTTGTGGAATTGTGTGTGTTGTTGAGGGATTGTCAATTCCTTCAGTGCTTTCTTCTTCACTTTCTTCATTAACTTGTGGAGAAGGATGTGTTGGAACCTCTTGGGTGAGGCTTAGTCCATCCAAATTCTTACACAAGTGAGGTACCTACAAAGGGCTATTGGTAGAAATCTCTTTCTCCTTGCAAGACATGTTAGTTTCATCAAAGGTAACATGAACAGATTCTTCAATTTTTAATGATGATTTATTGAAAACCCTATAAGCTTTGCTTACTTGGGAATATCCTAGAAAAATTCTCTCTTCAGCCTTAGCTTCAAACTTTCTAATGTATCTCTTGTTATTGTTATGTGCATAGCATATACATCCAAATACTTTAAAATACGTGATTTTAAGTTTCTTCCCTTTAAGTAATTCATAGGGAGTCATATTCTTTAGTTTGTGTATAAGACTCATGTTTAAGACATGATTTGCTGTGTTTATAGCCTCTGCCCAGAAGGTTAGGGGCATGTAAGCATCTGCAAGTAATGTGCATGCAGCTTCAATTAGGGTCCTATTTTTCCTTTCAGCTACCCCATTTTGTTTGGGAGTTCTAGGAGCTGAGAAGCAGTGCCCGATACCTTCCTTCTCACAGAACTCATGCATAAGAAGAGACTCAAACTCTGTACCATGATCACTTCTGATCAATGCAACATGAGTAGAGTACTCAATCTGTATGGTCCTGAGAAAATCTGTAAGAACTTTAAAAGTATCTGACTTAGATCTCAGAAAGAACACTCAAGTGAACCTTGAGAAGTCATCAACAATAACTAAAGTGTAGGATTTCCCTCCTATGCTCTATACAACAATGGGTCCAAAGAGATCCATGTGTAGCAAGTACAAGATCCTAGGTGAATCACTTTTATTAACTGATTTAAAACTAGATTTAGTTTGCTTGACTATATGACAAGCCCTACAGAGACCTTTCTTCTTGTAGAGACCAGAAGGCAGACCTCTTACAAGGTTGTCTTTTGATAGCCTAGCAATGTTTTTCATGTTTACATGACCTAGCCTTTTGTGCCAAAGTTCATTCTTATTACTAATTATATTGAGTAAGCAGATGTCTGAGTTGGCTGAAAGAAAATCAATTAAGTATATGTTGCCTTGTCTATTTCCAATTAAGACAGTTTTGTTTTCTTTGGATGAAATAATACAAGAGCTAGAGTTAAAAATTACCTGATAACTCTCATCACAAAGTTGACTTATTGAGATGAGGTTATGCTTCAATCCACTTACATAGGCAACCTTCTTGAAAGTCACTGCTCCAATCTTGACTTTACCATAGCCTTTGGTCTGGCCACAGTTTGAATCACCAAAGATAACCTTTGGTCCTAGCTTGGACTTATAGTCACTTAAGTTGTCCTTGCTGCCTGTCATATGCTTGGAGTAGCCACTTTCCAGAAACCATTGTTGATTAAATGCTGGACAGTTCTTTATCTGTAAGGATGATAATTAGTTGTTCTTGACCCAGGTAACCTTGGGTCCTTGTTGTTTGACAAAACCATAACTTGAAATAAAGGAACATTCAGGCTGATCTTTATATCCTAGGGGATGATATCTTCTAGGGGGTATAATCCACTGACTAAAAGGATTATAATTTTTATCAGCTTTCATGTTTCTCTGATTATGAACTGAGTTCGACGAATTCAAGTTAGTTCGTCGATCTGAGTTTGACGATTTAGGTTGAGTTCTTCGATCTCTGCTCGAAGAATGAAAGTATCCATTATCAGAGCCCCTGAAACGTCGATCTCCAGTCGACGACCCAAACTGGTTTCGTCGATCATTGTTTGAAGAATAATTTGGGCTATTATTTGCGTTCTGAGTTTGTCATTCTGAGGTCGACAAACCATGCCCATTTCGTCGTTCTAAGTTCGACGAAAATTGCTTGAACATAGTTATTTCTATGATTTCTCTTTCTCTCCTTGTTAAGGTTGGTTTTCTTAAGTTCTAGTTGCTTAAGAATTTCATTAACCTTGTTAACTTGTTCAATATTTTTCTTGCCTTTATCAGATATAAAATTTACTGGTTTTGACAGGTGATTCTTCTGAATTAGAATTGGTTCACTGGAGGAAGCACCTAATCCTAGCTTACTATTATTTATTCTGGCATTTACAGTTCTAGTTATGTCTAACAATTTTAAGTTTCTTCCTTTCAGTGTTTCTTCTAATTCTTTAGCCTTACTTAATTCAGATTTTAGAAAGGTTATTTGATGATTAGCAGACTTTAGTTCTTCAGACAGTTTAACATTTTCCACAATGATTTTATCTTGCTCTAACAGCATTTTCCTAAGGAGTTTGATTTCCTTCTCAGATCTTATTAGGTCTAAACACAAGCTTTTGAATTCTTCTTTAAATTCTTCTGATTGAAAATCATAGGAAGCAATTATCTGATCCTCCTCAGAGAGGAATTCTTCATCATCTGATTCTTCTGAATCAGATCTGTTGCTTCCAGCTTCTATAGCCATGAGGCAAACTTCCTTTTCCTTTGCCTCCTCTTCTTCTTCACTGGAGCTGGAATATGTGGATTCATCTTCTATTTCACTCCAGGATTCAGCTACAAAGCCTTTATCCTTCTTCTTATATTTGCTGGAAGAAGGCTTGTTGCTGTGCTGTCTTCTTGTGTCCTTCTCTCTTCTCTTCTCCTTCTTTTGATTCTTTGGACAAGTGTCCAGGTTTCCTGCAGCCAAAGCAAACCACTTCCTTAGTGGGGGTTTTATAATACCTTGGCTTGTCATCCTGCCTGGATGACTTCTTCCTGAAGTCTTTCCTTGCCATCCTGTAGAATCTTTTGGCAAATAGACTCATCAACTCTTCATTGACTGTTGGAGTCTCTGTCTCTTCAGCAACCTTGAATGAAATGTTGTGCTCCTTCCTGACTGGTGGAGGTGTTCTTTGCTCAGCTGCTTCTCTGGTTTTAATGAGTTGTCCATATGACTTTAACTTTCCCAAAAGAGATTCAGTGGAAATCTCATTTAGACTTCTGGCCTCCTTGATGGGCCAGATCCTTGAATCCCATGAGCTTGGGAAGCACATAAGGATCTTGTCATTCACCTCTGTGAGGGTGATGTCCTTGTCCAAGGTTTTCAGCTCATTTATGATTGAGCTCAACCTATTGTACATGTCTGCCACTAACTCAGCTTCCTCGTTCTTGAAATTCTCATATTGGGATATGATATTGGATCTCCTGTCCTTCCTTTCATCTGCAGATCCAGTCACCATTTGGTTTAGGGAATCCCAGATGGCTTTGGCTGAGGTGCATTCAACCACTTTTTGAAAAATGTCATCTGACATTGTTTGGGCCAAAATATTCATGGCCTTGGCATCATCAATTTTTGCCTTCCTCTGGGCCTCAGTCCACTCAGGTGGTGGGACTATATGTGTGCTGGAGGATGCTGTAGTTGTAAGTGCTGTAGGGGGACCTGTCAAAATATAATTATAGATATCTTCATCAATGAAGTTCATATATAATTTTATTCTTGCCTTCAAGATGGCAAACTTATTTAGGTTGCATACTAGAGGTCTGGTGCTTGTGAAATCTTTGTTCTGTGTCATGCTATGTGAGTATAAATCTAATGGAAATAGAATGACAAATCTAACTCAGGATCTTTGGTTCAAGGGTTAGCTTGTACAACCAAAAGAACCTCATCTGATACCAATTGAAAGTGAGGTGTTAGATCTGGAATACTCTAGAGGGGGGGTGAATAGAGTATCCTTGAAAACTATTTGAACTTTTGCAGTAAATAAAAACTGCAGAATGAAAAATTAATTAAGCAAAAAATCAGAGCAGTGCTAACAAGCACATCCACAGCAAGAACAAAAAGAAAAGGGCAACCAGACAACACAAGAACTTATAGTGGTTCTCCAACCTGGGTACATCCACTCTTCTACCACCTTGGTAGGAATCAACTCAGATTTTTGATCAGGTGCCTGACACCAATGAGCTTTTGATAAAGTGCTCAAAAACCAAACCTCAAGTCTTTTGGTTAGGTGACTTGCAAGCAGGAATCACTTTTGAAGAGAGTAGAGAACCCTTTATACAGTGAGGGGGTGAGAGAGTGATTATGTCTTCTCTTTCTCAATTATACAACTGAGAAGACTCTGTGGATTTGATGGTAGCAAAAGCTCCCCCTGAGATAGTGATAGATTAAGGAGGTTGGAACTTTGCTTCAGGGTGATAGGTCTTCAGGCTTTTCGCTTGAACCAGAAGATCTTCAGGAACTTCTTTGACTGATTCAGTAGTTGTTGTCCTTTGAAAGTTCCTGAGAGGATGACAGAAGAAGAAGACTCTTGATTTGAATAGTTGTTCTTTTTCTTCAGAAGGCTGTTCTTCTTCTAGTCTAGCAGTTCTTTCTTTCTAGAAGTTTTTGTTAAGAGAAAGAGAGAGCAGGAAGGATCCTTGATGCAAAACGATAGATCTTCTTTTTTTGTATCTTGTTTGTCTGTGTGTCACACCTGAAAAAAGAAAAGAAAATCTCTTTTTATATTTTCCATGTAAAAGCCCTTTTTGAATTTCAAAAATCTTTCCTGCATTCAATACTGACGTCCTGAGAATATTTTTCATTTATTGATTTTCCCAACTGTCCCTTTGAAAAACGGCAGGCAATAATCCTGATGAAGACCATAATTAATGCTCCGTCTAACGGTAATATTCAGAGAATATTTAAGCATTAATTACTCAGGAATTATTGCATTATTATAGGGACAGAAGAATGAAAATAACCAAGTCTGGATTCGTTAACCTGAGTCCACAGTTCGTTGAGCTGAGATGCAAGATCGTCGACCTTAGTTTGATTCTGGACTTAGAATGTTTGGGATGTTCTCTGGCGTTGAGTGTTTAAGTATATGATCCAGAATTAGTCGACCTGAAATCTGTGAACTGAGTTTGTCGAGCTGAGATCCAAGATCGTCGACCTGACTTTGATTCTTGACTTAGAATATTTGAGATGTTCTCTGGCGTTGAGTGTAAGTATATAATCCAGAATTAGTCGACCTAAAATCTGTGAACTGAGTTCGTCGAGCTCAGCTCAGAGAATATTTCTCTGATTTCGTCGAGCTGAGCACGACTTTCGTCGACCTGAGTTCGACGAACGTCGAACTTATTTTACGGAGTCTTTGAAATCTCTAAGTCTTGAGTCTCTTGCAGTCTATTGATGGCTGGTCCAAGTGATGTTGACTCTAAGGACTTGGCCTAGACTCTAGGACTTAACCATGACCCTTGCTATACATGTTAGGTCATATCATCCTAACTTAGTGAACCTAGCCCAAATCCAACTAGGGATCCAACAGAAGCACACTAAAGTCTTCCGGGTGTGTGGTGGGACCTCCGTGCTGGAGCCTTGGGTCAGTTTTGAGTTCTGAGTCTTCAGTCAGCCAAGATCATTAGGAGAAGTAAGTGTGCAATCACGCCTTTTCCAAGGGTCCGAACTCCCTAGAAGTCGGTTCTCAGTTTCAACATTTTGGTGCAGTGAGCATGGAGTGTGACTAGCACAAAAAATCCATGTGAGTTCAATGACTTGGGGTGAAGGACAAGGATCTGACTGGGCTGAATCGCCACCTCCCCCTCCACTCGCCACCTCCCTCTCCACTCGCCACCCTTGGGATGTTTGAGGACTTCACGTTTGAGATGTAGAACGTCGTCATGTTCGCATTTGGAGCTCGCGATGTGTGCTAAACACCCGCCATCCCAGTGGTCGCCGTTCCAGTTCTAGGCGAGAACGCCCCCGCCAGGCAACCTAGGAAGGAAGTTGAGGAGGAGGGCAGTGAGCGAGATCACCCAAGGCGAGCCCTGTTCCCCGGCTCAGCGAGTGCGGAGAGAACTGGCGAGATGGATACACGAGATCGTCTGTCTCGCCTTGCGAGTGGCGGGAGCCCTTTCAGCGAGCTGGTTGTTTCCGTTCCAGTTCTAGAGGGGTTCCGCGATCTTAAGATGTCTTATTATACCGGAAGGGGGAACTCGGTCCAGCACACCCAGTGGTTCGAGGATGTGGTCTCGATCAGGTAGATGTCAGACGCCTTCAAGTGCCGACTCTTCGCCATAAATCTCAAAGAGAAAGCGAGGGATTGGTTCCATCAGCTGCCCACCAGCTCCATCTACTACTTTAAGGACCTGTGTTGGGTCCATTGATCCCAATGTTCCAGATTTGTAAGAAGTCAAACAAGTCAATGACATACACATAGTTGTATTGATGTGTGTTTAAGTTCATACAAGTAAGATTATACTTGTCACATTGATTGGACAGGTGGACACAAAGAAGGATGCCGGAAAGGCAGGAAATTGCCTAAGTCCACAGGTGTTGAGTAAAACCAATTCACTCAACGCCAGAGGTCAAGGAGAATGCTGACAAATGGAAGGATTCTGTTTAAGTCCATAAGTTGAAAGTGAGGGATAGATCTAACTTTACTCTAGAGAGGGTTGAATAGAGTATTTTAAAAACTTTGATTTATTTTTATAGTGGATTTAAAATTAGTGATATATATATATAGATAAACAAAATTCACAGCACAAAAAAAAGAAAGTATCAATCACAGACGACATAAGGATTTTATAGTAGTTTCCAAAAAAAACTGGGTACGTCTACTCTTCTACCACCCTGGTAGGAATCCACTACAGGTTTTTGATCCAGTGCCCTGTCACCAGAAGATCTATTTTCTAAGAGAGATCTATCAACCCTTTGGGATTTTGATCAGGTATCCAAAAATCAAACCTAAGTCTTTTGATTATGTGACTTATGAACCAAGTCTTAACATTTGAAGGGAGTTAGAACCCTGTACATAGTTTCAGAATAAACTAAAGAGAGTTAGATGTTGTCTTCTCTGTCAAGAGTCTTTGAGAAGACTTAGTGGATGATTTTGTTAAAGGCTCTCCCTGATTTGAATAGATATTATGATCAAGGAAGGAGACTTTTCTTCAGGGTGTAGGCCTTCTTGTAAGCTCTTTCTCTCCAGTAGATATTTTAGACAGATATTGCTCAGGGTGTAGGCCTTCTTGTAATTGTGATATAACACAGGATAATAGTGATGAAACACATAAAGACATAAGTAACTGAATATAAATAACTCCCCTGACTTCGGATGTTTGGACTGTTGTCCAACTTGCTTCATTGATTGAGTATCCTTCAGTACTTATATTCAATTGAATAATCTGCATGTTGTGTATCCTGAATTTATATCAAAATTTAGAATATTCATATGCCTCAATAAGAGGGGACGTAATCACAATAAGTTCAATAAAAGAACACAAATAAATCCTTTGAACAATATGAGTGACTTCATTTTCCTGAAAAAGTTTGCCTTAACTTTTTCACAACTTACAACACTAACAAAACATTACAAGTAATGATCATTAATAAATATATATCATTCCAGAGCATAGTGTAATTAAAGCATTCCAAAGCTGAAAGCTAACCCAAGATTATATAGCAAAATAGAACATAGGTTAGTGAATAATATAGGCCAAAATAAAATATAATGTATCAAACATCCTAATATTGCAAAGTAGAGTACTAACGAACAAAATGCTCAAGATAATATTCGGCCACTAGGGAGATCCGTCGGCTTCTTCCTCATCATCAGGATCTGCTTCCTCATCATCAGGCTCTTCTTCGTACCCATCATCGTCTACATCCTCGTCATCGTCGGCGTCCTCATCATCATATTCATCCTCGTCAGCTTCTACAATCTTTGCTGGATCAACTCTAGTTTGGTCTGATGTCAGAAGGTAGCCAGCATCGTCAAATTAGCCCAACATCCTAAAATTCGACTCTGACATCGGAATCTTCATCTTTTCCATTACCTTTTGCATGTTGGCACGAAGATCTTCAAACTGCTCTTTTGCATACAACTGCTGACAACGCTGATAGGCTTTGATGTACTCAATATTCTCCATCAAAAGATCGGGGTCGGTGCCATGATCGGCCGCTGGAATATTAATACGTATAGGCTACTTTTCTTGTGTCTGCGAAGTATGAGCATCTTCTTGCCCCCACACTACCTTTCCCTGTAGCGACCTTGATATTTACTTCGATGACTGTTTTGTTGATATGTCGCTTGACTGGTGTAACCATGTCATTCGCCTCCTTAGGCACCCCCACATCCCTACAGAGCTCAGTGATTAGTGACGGAAACCGTAACTGTCGAGGCTTCTCCTCTTGAATCTTCTGTCGTAGCTGCAAAGTTATGATTTTTGCAACATCAAATTGCATCCATGTGATGATTCCGTAGATCAATGCTAACTTATCCACTGCCACACTATTAGGGTGTTTGGTAGGCATTACGTCGGTGTTAACAAATAAGAGTCACGCTTTAGCTTGTCGAGTTAAGCATGATGTTTTCAAAACTGTTTGCTTCTTACTCATCCATTCAGGTTCTTGCGTGGCACACACAACTTTCAACCTTTCATCAAGAGTGACTTTGTTCAAAATCTCTGTGTAATCATCATACTCTTGATCGTCCAGATTAAGCATATCACTAATTCGTGCCGCAGAAAAATTAACTTTCTTTCCCCAAACTAACACCGTCTCATATTCAACGTCCCTAGCGTTTGCGTAAAATTCATACACCCAAGCCGGCAGAATCTCAGTACGTGGGTGAAAAAATGACTCCCAATGGAGGGCCTTAATCTGTTCAGTGTACGCAAGACTCCACATTCGTTTTTCCATCATGAATTCCCTCTCCTCTATGAAAGGTATGGACTTTACCTGCTCAAAGCGCTTCCGCGCATCCTCTCTAACAAAATTTTCTGCATTTCTAGCAATTGCCTTTCCTTTCATCTTCTTATCTCCCCTCTTAGATGACATAATGCTAGCTAAGCATATACATAACACACAATCTGAAAGAGAAATAAATTTTCTACCATGATTTTCTTCATAATGAGAGTTGGAGTAGGGGGTCATACCTCAGAAATCTTCCCAAAAATTGAGGTTGCAGGAAACCGCAAGCCGCTACGGCACTTTGGGTAAGGGAATCGTGCGCGCTGCCGCCCTATGCTCTGTGTCGTCTTATACACCATCGATGTTGCCTCCACGAACAACGCGCCCAACCACCAGATCCAAAGATGCAGATGCCGCCGGTCGCCGCTTCCAAGGCCTCGCGCAACCTCGATCCTTCCTGCCGCCGCCACTAACGCTGAGCGTGATCTCCAGCGCCAATGTCGCCGCCTCGAGGGAGAGCGTACCGTCACTCCAACAATCGCCAGTCACCGCCTTATCAACGTCTTCGATTCCAATCGCCTCTCTCGCTCTATCTTTGTAACCCTAGCCGGCGGATCGTGAAATAAGGAGAAGGGGAAAATAAAATTTCTTATATGGAGAGAAATTTTAATTATTTTATTAAACCTGAAAATAAAATTCAATTGAACCGACGCCGAACCGCCAGCCGCGCTACGGAAAGGGGGAAAGGCATATATAACGGGATTGTTGCAATAAATATCCAAGAATTAAACCGCGCGTGCCAGTTCAGTTGAACCGGCGCCGAACCGCCAGCGCACGATGCCTAGGAGGAACAACCAGAAGGATTAATCCTGTTACATATGTAACAGGATTGTTGCAACAAATTTCAAAAAAATTAATTCTGATCTTTTCATTATGTCTCGACCAATCCTACCTGAATTTTGTTCATCCTACTCTGCCAAACTTCCTCTTGGAGACTCTCAAGCTAGCTTAAGCAAGGGCTATGGACATACTCCTTCCAAAATGAGAATTTTTTATCAAAGAACAAAATAATTGCTTTATATAGTTATATATATTTATATATCTAATTGATGGGTTGCCTCTCACCAAGCGCCTCGTTTAGAACGTCCTGGCCGGACGTTTCACTTCAACTTGTCATTGTAAATTTATTATCATCACCACACGATGATCATTATCTACATTATAAACCTTCAATTTTTGGCTGTTCACTTTGAACTCAAAGTCATCCTTCTCATTGTAAATTATTACTACTCCAAACGGGTGCACTTCTTTTACTCTAAATGGTCCTGACCATCTAGAGTTAAGTTTGTCTGGAAATAATTTTAATCTCGAGTTAAATAGCAAGACTAATATTCCCGTCTTGAATTCTTTTACAATTAGTCTTGAATCATGTCATTTCTTTGTCCTTTCCTTATATACCCTCGAACTCTCATATGCGTTCGATCGGATCTCATCCAATTCATTAATCTGTAGTAGTCTTTTCTTGTCCGCTTCTTGAAAATCGAAATTCAATTTTTTTATGGCCCAATAAGCTCTATGTTCCAACTCCACAGGAAGATGACACGCCTTCCCATAAATTATTTTGTACGGGGTAAAACCTATAGGAGTTTTAAATGCCGTTCTATAGGCCCATAAAGCATCATTTCGCTTCTGGGACCAATCCTTGTGAGTGGCATTTACCGTTTTTTCTAATATTGATTTAATTTCTCGATTTGAAACTTCCGCTAGGACATTGGTTTGTGGGTGGTACGTGAGGGCAACTTTAGGAGTTACTCCATATTTCTTCAAAAGTGATTTAAATTGCAAATTGCAAAAGTGCGCCCCTCCATCACTAATTATAGCCCTAGGTGTACCAAACCTAGTGAAAATGTTGAACTTGAGAAATTTTAGTACAACCTTGGCATCATTTCTTTGTGTGGCTATCGCCTCTACCCATTTCGAGACATAATCTACAACTAGCAAGATATACAAATTCCCGTTTGAATTTACAAAAGGACCCATGAAATCGATCCCCCACACGACAAATACTTCGACTTCTAGGATATTAGTCATAGGCATACTTGCACCACGATGAATATTTCCCACCCTTTGACATCGGTCGCAGTGTTTTACAAAGGTATGGGCATCCTTAAATAGTGTCAGCCAATAAAATCTTGCTTCTAAAACCTTCATAGCAATACGGTCTCCCCGAAAATGGCCTCCATATGGAGAAGCGTGACATTTTTATAAGATACTTTGGACTTCAACTTCAGGTACACACCTACGAATAACTTGATCAGCACAGATTTTGAATAAGTACGGTACATCCCATAGGTAGAATTTCACCTGATGAAGAAACCGTTTTCTTTGTTGGTAATTAAAATCTAGAGGGAGCACTCTACTAACGATGTAGTTAACAAAATCTGCATATCACGGAGTGTTACCTTCTGTGATTGCTAGTATATGCTCATCAGGAAAAATTTTGTTGATCTCTACGTGACTATCCCTTTCACACTCTTGCTCTAGTCGTGATAAATGGTCAGCTACCGGGTTTTCAGCTCCTTTCCGGTCCTTGATCTCGAAGTTAAACTCTTGAAGAAGGAGAACCCACCTGATGAGTCTAGGTTTTGCATCCTTTTTGTCCACTAAGTATTGTATCGCGGCGTGGTCCGTGTAAACTACAACCTTAGAATGTATCAAATATGCTCGAAACTTCTCAAATGCATAAACCACCGCAAGGAGTTCCTTCTCTGTGGTAGTGTAATTTATTTGAGCATTTATAAGGGTCTTACTGGCATAATAAATTATATGACAGATCTTATCGTGGATTTGTCCTAACACGGCACCTACCGCGTAATTACTTGCGTCACACATGATAATAAAGGATGATGACAAATCCGACGCTCTAACAATAGGTGCAGAAACTAAGCTTTTCTTCAATGTTTCAAAAGCCTCTAAACACTTAGCATCGAAAACAAAGACGGTGTCTTTTTCAAGCAAATTACATAACAACTTAGTTATTTTTGAAAAATCCCTTATGAACCGTCGATAAAACCCTGCATGCCCTAAGAAACTATGAATGCCCTTGACATTCGTCGGTGGAGCGAGTTTTTCTATAACCTCCACCTTCGCTCAGTCAACTTCCAACCCCTTATTAGACACTTTGTGTCCTAAGACAATTCCTTCTCGTACCATGAAATGACACTTCTCCCAGTTCAACACTAAATTGGTTTCAACACACCTTCTCAAAACCTTACTTAATACTCTCAAACAAGCATTAAATGATCGACTAAACACAGAAAAATCGTCCATGAAAATTTCAATCCCCTCTTCCATTAACTCCGCAAGAAGAGTGATAATACAACGTTGGAATATGGCGGGTGCATTACATAACCCGAAAGGCATTCTCCAGAATGCAAAAGTTCAAAATGGGCATGTAAAGGTTGTTTTTTCTTGATCTTGGGGTGCAACCATGATCTGATTGTACCCCGAATATCCATCTAGAAAACAAAATTACTCAATACCCGCCAACCTATCTAGGACTTGGTTAAGGAATGGAAGTGGAAAATGATCTTTCCGAGTAATTTTGTTCAATCTCCTATAGTCCATACATATTCTCCATCCTGTGACGGCCCTAGTAGGTATGATTTCGTTATTCTCATTTTGAACAATAGTAATTCCACCCTTCTTCGGTATACATTGCACTGGGCTCACCCACTTGCTATCTGAGATGGGGTAGATGATGCTTGCGTCGAGCCACTTTATTATTTCTTTCATTACCACTTCTTTCATTGGTGTACTAAGCCTACGTTGATGTTCTACGGATCCTTTCCCCCCCTCTTCTAATAATATTTTATTCATGCAAATGGACGGGCTGATTCCCTTGATATCGGCTAGAATCCAACCAATGGCACCCTTAAACTCTCTCAAGACTTCCAGTAGTTTTAGTTCGTTCTCCCTTTCCAATGATGCATCATTGATAACTGTTAAGGTGTTATCTTCCCCAAGAAAAACATATTTCAAATGTACGGGTAGGGGTCTTAACTCTAATGTTGGTGGTTCAAGAATGGATGGTTTCATTAATATAGGCTCGCTGGTCATACTTATAACTTCAAAGTTCCTATCGATTGGTAACTTGCCATATGAGTCTATGTTTTGACCACCTCTTCTATTTCTAAGTCGTTCTCTCTTTCTTCATTAATCAGAATACTCAGTAACTCATATTCTAGATCATCGCCCTCATGTATCAACCTTGGGGGCACAACAACTTTTTCCATCGAATAACACTCCTCTTTATCATCAGGAAATTTCATAGCCTTAAGGACATTAAACGTTACTTCCTCTTCATTTACTCTCATTGTTAATTCACCTTTTTGGACATCTATGAGGGTGCGTCTTGTGGCTAAGAAGGGTCGTCCTAAAATAATCGGTACCTCCTTATCTTCGTCCATATCTAACACAACAAAGTCAGCAGGGAATATAAATTTTTCTACCTTAACCAGTACATCCTCAACCACTCCCTTAGGAAATGCTAAAGATCTATCAACCAATTGGAGCGTAAGAGATGTTGGTGTGATCTCCCAAATACCTAATTTGGTGTAAATAGATTATGGCATCAAGTTGATGCTGGCCCCCAAGTCGCACAATGCTCTTCCAGAAAATTTCATTCCTATCGAACATGGAATTGTAAAACTTCTAGGGTCCTTCAGTTTTTGAGGTAACTTATTTTGTAGAATCGCGTTGCACTCTTCAGTTAGTGCCACTATCTCCTTATCGACAAATCTTCTCTTCTTAGACAAGATGTCCTTCATGAACTTGACATAGCTAGGCATTTGCTCAAGTGCCTCAACAAATGGGATATTTATACTTAACTTCTTAAACATGTCCATAAATTTTTGGAATTGCATATCAAGCTTATTCTTAACGATCCTAGATGGAAAAGGTGGTGGAGGGTAGACAATGTCTTTCTTTTTATTAATTAGATTATCGGTTTGATTTACCTCCGGTTCCTTACTCTCACTAGGACTTTCCTTTTCTAATTCTCTTGGCTTATTATCCTTCTCGTTCTTCTCTTCCGCTCTTGTTTTCTCCAACAACCCATCCTCGCTTGCTATCTCTACTCCACTTCTTAAAGCTATAGCCTTGCAATGGCCATTGTTGTCATCTCTAATAGGGTTAGGTGTGGTGTCAGAAGGTAGAGATCTCATTGTTCTTTGGTTTATTGAGTTTGCCAGTTGACCTAAAGTTGTCTCTAAAGACCTTAAGGAAGATTCGATTCCTACCATTTTAGAATCGTGTTTTTGTTACAACCCTAAGATGAATTCATCTCATTCTCATAGGATTTACTTGTTGATGTGAAACATTATTTGGAGGTGGGTTCAGATTTTGGTTAAATCCCCTGGTTAGTTCATCCCTTGATTAGTCTTCCACGAGAAGTTCGGATGATTTCGCCACTCGGGATGATAATGATTTGCAAATCCTGGTGGAATTTTTCTTTATGGCCCACCCACATAATTTGCTTCTTCAGTATTTTGATTTAATTGTTCAACCGTAAGTGGGGCATTAGATGCAGTGGTTGATAGTGAATCTAATCTTTTGTTAATCAGTTTAAATTGTGAGGTCATTTGGGCGGCCAAAGATGTGAATTGATCCACTTGATGGATTCCCACTGTGTTGTTATTCTCTTGTCTTTCATATGCTTGGTAGTTATTTGAGGTTAGATCTTCTAATATAGAATATGCATTCTCAGGATATTTCTTCATCAAAGAACCCTCTGCAGCTATGTCAACTAAAATCATAGTTGTCGTCTGTAGCCCATTATAAAAAGTAGATACTTGTTGATGTTGGGATAACCCATGATGTGGAAATTTCCTTAGTAAACGTGGTTATGTCCCTAATCAATTTTGCAGTCTTAGATGGTGGGAAATATTTATTTAAGAATTTTTCTACCAACTGCTCTCATGTCGTGATTGAATCATTAGGCAACGAGTCTAACCAATCATTCGCCCTTCCTTCTAAAGAAAATGAAAATAATCTTAACATTATTGCATCTTCAGATGCTCCATTGAATTTAAACATATCGCAAATTGCTACGAAATTTCTCAAATGAGAATTTGTGTCTTCATGACTAAAACCTCCAAACATATTATTCTGCACTTGTTGCATAATTAGAGGATCTATTTTAAAATTATTAGCAGCAATTACTGGTAGAGCAATGCTGAAATGCAAACCCCCTCGTAGAGGTGTGTTATAATCATGACAAGTCATTCGTGGGGCCGCAGGTTGGCCATTTTGATCCACATGACCATCATTATTATTAGCATTGTCTTGCGCAGGATTATCCATCGCAAGATGAATAATATTAACGTTTCTAGATTCTCTTCGGTTATGTCTACAAGATCGCTCGATTTCAGAGTTTAAAGGCAATAACTCAACTTGCTTATATCTGGACATACACTGAACTAACTTTTAATGATTTAAAAACAAACAAATATTTGATCTCTAAATACTCAGATCTTGTTAGTATTGCAAGAAATAACACAAAATCAGTTGCACTTTCCCGACAATGGCGCCAAAAATTTGATACGCCCAAAATAGATTTACGTAATAACGCAAGTACACGTGCCGAATCAAGTAATAAAATGATGAGTTAAGATCGTTCCCTCGAGAAAGTGAATAATCTAGTGCTCGCAAATACTAGCTCTACCCTTTCTTTAAATTCAAGCGATTTAATCAGAATATGTTTCGTTGATGAAATAAAAAGAAACAAAAGAAGAACACTCATAAACTAAAGCAATTACTTAAAATATAATTTTACCAAATTGGATAAATAGCCTCGTATGTGATTTCCCTTGTTTAATGTGATGAGTCTTTAGAACAAACCCTCGTGAACGTTTAATTGCTATCCTGCGATGATTTAAAAATAGATTTCTTTATCTCTCGATCTCAGAAACCCGTTTATCCTAGTTACCCTAGTTATCTCTAACTTAGGTGAAATGAGAATAACATACACAAACAAATCAAAGTCGCTAGAGAAGAATGAAATCTCTTTCTTTCCAACACTATCTCGAAATCTATATTGCACTTTTGCCACTCCTCTCTCGAATCTCGCGGCATAATATGATGGTAGAATTTTGGCTGAAGATTTGTATGACTCCTCTCTCGAATCTCGCCACACAAAATAGAGGATTCAACCCTAAACAACGTAACTCCTCTCTCGAATCTCATTACACAATCTAGAAGAAGAACACTTACTCCAAACATTCCATGAAGTAAATATAGATCCAAGAAAAATAGTTTCCAAACATTCATTAAGGGAAAGTTAACATCAAAACATCACAACACTACAAAGTACTCTCACATACAAGACTTATGAAATTAGTTCATAGGGGAAGAGGAGAACACCACAAAAAAGGGAAATATCTTACAGCACATGATGGTAAGAATACAAAATAGTGCAGAAAATGTTCTCCAATTCGCGTACAAGCAAAACCCTTCTCCAAGATCCGGTTTTGCCCTAATTCTTCTTCTCCGAAGCAAGGTCCCTCTCTTTCTCCACTCCAAGAATGAATAATAATCCTCTTTTCCATCCAATTTCGTAATTTAATTTCGTGCATCCATCTAAAGGGATGTCTCCTCTCATTTTATAACTACTGCAGTTTTTTCAAAAATTCGAAATTTGAAATTTCGTGAGTTGTTATAATAACTTATTTAAGTTGTTATAACAACTTTCCCAGACCAGAAAAACTGCTCAGCATTACTTCTTCGGATTGAATTTTTCGATGATTCTAACAAGAAAACATTGGGAAATGGTCAAATTAATCTAACAAAGGTTAAATATAAATTTTATTATCTTTCCATACACATTAAAGCATCTTTTTCACCATTTATGCCAAAGAAATGAACATAGATAACTTCTTTTAAGAAGTTATCAGTATGGCCTGAGTTGTAGGTCTTGAAGAATACTGATTGGTCCTGCAACATCGAGTTAAGTCTTAAGATCTTAAGGAGCCGAGTATTGGGGAAGAGCCTTGTCTAACACACTATTAGAAAGGTCGAGAGGGACAGTGGACGTACTCATAATCTAAGGAACCACTATAAAACAACTGTATCGTCTGTTATTAATCTTGAAAGCTAAAATAACCTAATCATTAAGTGCATCACAATCGGGTAAAGGTCTAAAAGATTTAAAGAAAGATCAAAAACTTATTCACCCCCCCCCCCCTCTAGGTGTTTAGCTGATCTTGAAAACAAAGACTTTCAAGTGGTATCAGATGGAGGTTGCTCTAAAAGAACTTAACTGTCAGAGTAGATCTCCAAGGTCAGCAAAAATATTTTCCTTATGGGTTCAAGAGTGAACTATAAAGAGATGGGTGTCATGAAGCTTCCAATCTGCAGGAAGGAAGGGTTTGATATCTGGAAGGAGAGGGTAAGGCTATTTATGAAAGTAGTTGACCCTAGGATCCTATTACTGTCAAAGAGGGACCTTTCATCCCCATGAAAGTGTCAGTTCTAAATGCAAATGATCAAACACCTAATACTTATGCAGAGATGACAAAGATGAAGCCATCCTTGCCACCATGAACAATAGGGCTCAGAATATCATTGTCAGTGCTTTTGATGATTCTACCCTTCAGAATCTGATCCACTGTACAACTACAAAGGAGATGTGGGACACACTAGTGATCTAAATGGAGGGGACAAAGGAAGTAAGAGATGATAGGAAGTCCATGCTTAACCAGGAGTATGAGGCTTTCAGGAAGTCCAAAGGAGACATCATAGCCACCTGCTATGAAAAGTTATTTAGGATTGTGATTGAGATGAAGACCTATGGGAGGGTCTTCACTCATTATGAGCTCAATGACAAGTTCCTAAGATCTCTCACTAGAGACTGGGACACAAAGATATGTTCCATCAAAGAGGTGGCAAAGCTGTGTGATACTCCACCTCACACCCTATTTGGAAAGCTGTTGTCATATGAGATGCAGCTATCTGTCAGGAAAGAAGAGGAGACCAACAAGTCTTAGGCCAGAGAGAAGTCTGTGGCATTCAAAGCTGAAGTCACAAGGAGAAGAAGGAGAAAGACTCCATCTCCACCAAGGAGGGATGCTGAGTCTGACTCAGATGACTCAGAGACAAGCACATCAAACTGTCATATGTCTGATAAAGACTTTGCTGTCTTCTCTAGACAATTCCAGAAGTTCATGAAGAAGAAGTATTAGAAGAGCAGGCCTTCCTCCTTCTCTCACCACAGGAAGAAATCCTCCAAGGAGGATAAGTATGGTTCTTAACCTAGTAAGTAGATTTCTACTAATGTTATCCGCTACTACTACAACAAGCCAGGGCATGTAGCTTACTGCCCAGTAAAGAGAACAGAGGATAGAGAAAAGAAGTACCACCATCAACACAAGGGCAAGAAAGAAAAGTCTTTTATTGCTAAGAAAGAGAAGAGTTGGAATGATAGTGAGTCATCTTCTTCAGAATCTAAACAAGAAGAGAATGCCTAATTTGGGCTAGTTGCTGTTTTTATTACCTGAACAAGATCTAGTGAAGCACGATCCCATCAAGTCACTATGAATGCACTCCAAAGGTGTTGTGCACCTGGGGAGCAACTTGCCAAATGGAAGCTGATGTGCCTTTCCATATTGACATCCCACACACATATGACCCCTCTCCAAAGGAGGAAAGACTAGTCAAATCATTCATCATGCTCTTTGCTACCATAGCCTATAGTTTATCCATCCCAACATGCCCCTACCTCACGTGCTAAATAGCAGCGCTGTCATTTTCCTTTATCTTCTCAACATAAGAACTTGTCGAAAAAACGAACAAGTCATTTACCCTTCTCCCTACATGGGTAACATCATCCTTCACTATTGACAAGTTCTTCAAGGACTTCACTTCTGTTGGACTAAACAGAATGTGGTAGCCAACATCAACCGCATTAGTCACCGAGAACAAGTTTTTATTCATCCCCGACATGTGATATACACTTCTCAAGGTGAGTCAACTTCTATCACTACCTAAAGAAACTGTTCCCTCCTTATTAACTGTATGAACATTATTGTCAACTGTAATAGTTACATCGTTACCTTTGTACATCCTGTAGTGTGGAGAACTTTGACTCGTTATCGGTGAGTCGACGGCCACACCCAGAGTCGACGATCCAATCCTCCTAGAAGTTGATGGAGGCCAAGGAACTGACAGACGTTGTCATCATGTCTACCATGAAGCAATTCCCCCATTCACCTTCCTTCTTGGAGTAACCTCTTTTCTCTATAGTGTGTCCTGGTTGAAGGTTCATCTTGTAGTATTTCTTGAAGTGACCAGGCTTGTTACATCTGAAACATTTAAATCCTCACTTCTTATTTCCATCATGTTTATGATACTTGCTCCTTTCCTACTGTGATGAAGTAGAAGCACCATTTTCACCAGAGGACTTCATCTTCTTATCCTACTTCTTTCAAGATAAAAGAACCTCACTCTTTCCCTTAAAAATAAATCACCCAGCCATCTATCTTGCTATGCTCTCCTGAGAGGCAAGCCGATTCTTCAACTCCAACAGAGACAGTTGAATAGCCTACCCCTTCACTAAAGTAAAGAAGATAAGACACTCCTCCCGCAAACTGCGGATGATGTGCCGCTTTAGCTAAGCCTCGGAGATAAGCTCATCTGGGTCGAGTGCTGAGATCTCAGCATATAAGTTCTTCATTTTTAAAAAGAAGGTGGAGATAGGTAGATCTCCCTTATTTTCAAAAGTCGCGGCACTGGGCAGAACTATTGGGAATCGCATAGTTCCGCCCGGGTTCCGTGTCTTTTAAAAATATGTCTATTATATGATATTTTTAGAAAAAATGTTTAAATAAAAGTTATAGATCTCGTCAAGATCTCTAACTTTCATGTTGAACATTTTTTTAAAAAATGCCATATAATGGGCTTATTTTCAAAAGGCGCGTGTTCCGCGTTTTGGGCTGCTATTAGTGGTCATATTATGCGTATTTTTAATTGTTTTGTCGGGCTTCCAATATCCAAAGCTGGGCTGCCAATATAAACGCCCCAAATAAAATAGGAGATTATTGTGAAATAATTATTAGAATTGTTATTTTTATTATTATTTATAAAAAAATCAAATATTCTATCTCATATCTATACTAATATTTCTATACTAATATTAAAAGGGAAGGTTGCTTTGCTACAAGAGTGGTTGGCATCAAGTTACATTCCTAATTCCTCCCCTTTCCTTGCATGCGCGTGGATGGCCGGGGCCATCTGTGCGGGCTTGCGTGGGGGTTGCCCGCGTGCTCGCACGCGCGGGTGCGGATTTGTATGCGTGTGCGGCTGCCCGCGCTCATGCCCATGGCCGCTTTCGTGGTTGCGTCGTTCTTCATGTGTGTTGATCTTCTTTCTTTGGCTTGCTTTAGTGCTAACGTACGTTTCTTTTGCGGGTGTTAAAAGATGGTGTCCCGGAGCGATCGATGCGCCTTCCGTAGACCTTGACCCCCCCCCCCCCCCCCCCCGTCTGCATGGGTAGTTGGACAAAGCGCTTTGTTATTTTGGAGAACATAGAGATTGTGGATCCCTCTCCGTCCGAGCACGTTCAACACCCTCCCGCGGACAACTTTGCGATTACGGAGGGGTGCTTGAAGGCGGGCTTTTGGATCCCTCCTACGGAGGAGGCAGTCATTGTACTTCGGTTTTGCGGCGTTCCAGTAACACTCTGGCGGGCCGTGCGAGGATTATGGGGATACTTTGCTTCTTTCAGGAGCATGGCTCCCGGATGTCGGTTCGTCTCTTCCGCGAGTGGTGCGAGGTCCGTCTTGGCTCAGGAAACCGGGTCGAAGTTCGGAGCAACAAGAGGTGGCTGTCGTTTGAGGACAAGATCGACTATCTCCATAGAGGGACGTATGTGTTCGTCAAAAAACCTGTGGGAGCTGCCCGAGACTTGGCGGGATCCTCCTGACCGTTGTCATCACCTTACAGGGAAGGAATATGTCTTCACTCCGTTGTTGGCCTCTTCTTCCCCAATTTGCTTTGATTTGCCTGTTTTTGTGTTGTAGGCGTATTTTTGCGCCAGTGTGTGTTTTTGCTTGTTATGATGATGTAGTCCATGTGACACCTTTCATTCAAGTGAGGACCATTTTTGCTTTTAGATTTGTTGTGTTTTGGTTGTGCTTTGATGCACGTATTCTTTTTTGTAGAGTAATAGATTTGTTGTGTTTTGGTTGTGCTTTGATGCACGTATTCTTTTTTGTAGAGTAACACTTTGCTTGAGCGTTGTTTGATTACTCGCGCTTCCGGTAGAGCCATAGGCCGCTAAGGGTTTGGAGGCGATGTGCCCCTGCTTGCTCGTACCTTGAGCGGGGATGGTGGAAAACCTTTGTTCGTGCCTTTAGGAGAAATGAGGTGTGTCCACGCGTAGGGGGAGAGGAACCTTTGTTCGTTCGCGCCTTAGGAGGATCGGGGTCCGTCCGGTGGAGGTGGTGAAGAACCTTTGTTCGTTCGCGCCTCCGGAGAACCAGGGTTCGTCCGAGCGGAAGTGGCGGAGAACCTTTGTTCGTTCGCATCTCAAGAGGATCGGGGTCTGTACGGGCGGAGGTGGCGAAAAACCTTTGTCCATTCGCGCCTCAGGAAAACTGGGGTTCATCCAAGTGGAGGTGGTAAAGAACCTTTGTTCATTTGCATCTTAGGAGGATTGGGGGTCCATCCGGGTGTAGGTGGCGAAGAACCTTTGTTCGTTCGCGCCATAGGAGTACCGGGGTCCTTCCGAGTGGAGGTGGAGAAGAACCTTTGTTCATTCGCGACTCAGGAGGACCAGGGTCTGTCCGGGTGGAGGTGGCGAAGAATTTTGTTTGTTCGCGCCTCAAGAGAACTGGGGTTCGTCCAAGTGAATGTGCAAATGAACCTTTTTCCATCTCGTCTGGGAGGTGCAGACAGACCTTTGTTCGTATCGCCTAAGGTGCATAAGGGTTTTCACCGATCTCGCCTAAGGTGTAGAAAGACTTTCACTGATCTCTCCTGGGAGGTGCAGAAAGGCTTTCGCAAATCTCGCTTGGGATGTGCAGAAAGGCTTTTACCAGTCTCGCCTTGCGATGACCCGGTTGCGGTGGAAGGGAAAACATGCGCTACATTGCTGAAAAGAAAGATATAGGTGCTCGTGAATCCACCTTCGTAGCTTATTCCTCAAGGAGGAAATAGGGAAAGCAGTAGATGATCAGGGGCGTGCTAGTCTGGAGCCGGCATGCGCTTCTATGACCCCAAGGCCAATGGGAAGGCGTCTTGAAAGCGGTATATACCGCGATGCCTTGAGCCAGTGCATCGGCGCAGAGTGGACTTAACATTGATCGCCTGAGGATGGCATCGCATGTCGAGGCATCCTGGACGATGATGAAATGCACGACATATGTGGCCAACACTGGGAGGACCCCCGGAGTCAATGGAAGGATGATACAACCTACGATTAGGATTGTTCGGTGCCCTGTGATATATGTGCCCCCTGAACCGAGCTAGACGTCTCTCCCGGAGATTCCGAGCTGGATAAGAGTTGATAGGAATAACATGTTGGCGGATACGTCATCGTCGATTATTATCCTGGGTACTTCGACCGGCCGGCTCCCGAAGGTTGCCTGGATGTGCAGAGGAGCAGGTTTCAAGAGGCTGTGGACGGTTGGTTGGGCCGACTCTAGAGGCTTCCTGAGAGGGATCCCCTCATAGTGCTGCCCATCTGTGGGCTCTCTTGAGGTAGGTGGTGCGGCTCAAGCCATTCCGTGAAACTTCTCGAGGAGTCTGTGGCATGTGAGTCGTTCAACCTCCTACTTTAGGCGTATGCAGTCTTCAGTGTCGTGCATGTTTCCTTTGTGAAAGTGGTAATACTGGGACTGATACCCCTGCCCCGAGGGAGCGCCTTAGGTCTCTGAAGTTGGGGATGGTTCCTGAGGGCGTCTAGAACCTATGTGAGAGAGGCGCCGAGCTCGGCGAAGTGTGGCTGCCCCCTGCCTCGCGAGGTTTCGTCGAGGTGTTTATTGCGCTTTCCGAGAGTCGGGATTCTTGCGGGCGATGCCCCCGGAGTCTCCATGAGGCGCGTGGCGCGGGCTACCCCACTGAGCGATCAGTTTCCTAAGGGGAATGAGGCCCGACCGCCTTCCATGGGATGTGCCCTCGAGGTTTGGGAAGCTCCCATCTCCCTCAGCAAGGGGAGCGCATGTGTTTGACACTCTCCCATCTGGTGCATGCGCTCTTCCACTGATGATGCTAGTGCGGCGATTATTTCCTCGAGGCATGGCGCCAAGCTAGCAGGTAAGTCGCTGGATGCTTGGTCGCTAGGCTCTTTGAGAGTTGATTGGGTGGTAGCGTGCGCGCTTCCCTTTGTCATTATTGCGAGCTGGGGGAATGTTGGGATTTGTCAGAGCTTTTGGGAACACCTTCCCATAGATGACGCCAAACTGTTGTGGGTCGCCTGGTTTTTCTCCAGTCCGGAGAAATCGGACTGCCTTAGCTCGAAGTCGAACCGGGCACACAAACAATCAATGTAAACCACAGCAAATGACAAGAGACGTTTTTGACGTGGGAAACCTGGAAATGTTGAAAAACCGCGTGGTTGAAGTTGTGTCGAGCCAAAATCCATTAGCTTCTCAGAGTTTTACAAAGATTGATTTGATCTCAGAGGGCAACAGACCGGTACTCCGTTATAGGTGCAAAGTACAGAAAATGAGGAAAACAGCTAAGTACTCGGAGCCTCGATGGAAGCACTCCGGCCTTGGAATGTTGTTGAACTTGCGGAACCTTTGTGGGAGCGTTCCAGCTAGGAAATCTCTAAGTCCATGGAGCTATTGGAGGGAGCACACTCATTGAAGCTGAGCCTTGATGGGAGCGCTCTCGCGGAGGTAGTTGACGTGACTTGGAGCGTGTAGAAACCTTAGCGCAAGGAGAAGAGCGGATAGAATTCATGAGCAGAGAATCGACCTAAGTCCACGATCTCGCCGGAAAACCTCAGAGTTCTCTCTTGCCTCTACAGTTGTTTGTCTTCAAATGAAGGCTTGTAAGACTATTTATAGTTTTCGGGAGGGTATGGTGGTAATCGTGTCCGAGAGTGACTTGTGCTAGTGAATGACGTCGCTTCATTCCGATCACCTGAATCACCAATTTCGCTGAAATGATGGGAGTGCCCCCGGGCAGTTTGGACGGCCCGGGAAAGGTGTCAAGAGGTGAAGACAGTGGCCGAAGGCGGAGGAGGCGGCCAGAGATAGTGGGGGTCGCAGCGGTAGCAGCCGTCGTCGCCGGCGCGGTGCGAGAGCAGGCACAGTCGTGTGGTACACGGCAGCGCAGGGGTGTGGTCGTGAGACCGTGTGGGCCTGCCGTGCGCGGCCGCGCGGGGTGCGGTCGGTCGCGGGGTTCGGCTTTGTGGCCGTGCGGGCTGGCCACGCGCGGCCCCGCGGCTGTGCGGGCTGGCCGAGCGCGTCCGTGTGGGGTGCGGCTGCTCGGGCTGGTCGTGCACGCTGGACCCCCGTGCGTAGGCTGCGCGGGGTGTGGTCGCGCACGCGATGGCCACGTGCAGGTTGTGCAAGGCGTGGTCGCGCGTGGTGGCCGCGCGCTCTAGCGCGCAGGCCGAGCGCACCTGTGCGGCCCTTCCATGCGCGTGCGTGGATTCAACTTCCTCTTTGGGGGATCTCGGGGCTTGGGGCTTTAATGCATGTAATCGGCCCAGTCGTGCTCACGTATACTCGGTCCTAGTCTTATCGGTTTGACTTGGAAATTTCAGGGGGGGTGTAACATCCCAAAATATTGATGTCGCATTAAATTAACTTTCAGGGCCTGAACGCGAGTAAATTTAATCAAGTCAGCAACTTGTGGAGGTAACAATCTATTTTAGTATTTTTTTAATTAGGCATGACAAGAAATAATAATAAGTCGAAGCAAAATTATTAATAATTTGTAGTGATCGTGACGACTTAAATTTTGTGCGAGTTTGTATCGCAAAAATATCAGCCTTTAAGGTCGTAAGACAATTTAACAATGATATTAACAATAATGTTATAAAATAAGATAAAAAATAATACTAAAGATAGATTTTTGGTTGCTGTAACCGCAGAGTTTATATTGAAACCCCTCACCTAAAGTCGTATTCCTCCCCCTCTCCCGTAATACCCATTCCAGCGGGCGGAAACTTCCGCTCGGTTTCGTTTCTCCTTCCTGGCCGACTCCCGATACCGCTGAAATCACAAACATCGTGAGCCTAGTTTCGACCCCTCTTCGTCGACGGAACCAAGCGACGACCACTCAGCTCCTTCCTCCTCAGAAGCCTTAGTTGGCCCTCTCTTACCTTCCAAGCACTTCAAGAGGTAGTTCTTTAACCCTAGCCGATGAGAAAAGTTTCTGAAGCGTTCTTTTACCATTTTCTTCCTCTAATCTAGGTTTTTCTTCATTTCTATCATGTGGCTACACCCTTATGTTTTTTATTTCAGTTTTTTAAAGGGGATCTACGTTTCCTTGCGATAAGATTTCAACGATCGTTGTGTAATTCCTCGCCGTTAGTTCGAGGTAGCGAGCTCCTTTATGATTTTCCATTGTGATTCGGTTTCGTAGTAAACCTAAAGTTGTGGAATTTAGATTAATAGGGTTTTCACCTATTTTCATATTCATTGAAGTGTTCGTGCTCGGAATCAAAAAAGTTTCGCAATAACCTTCAAGCTGAGGTTGCTCTTGTTAGATATGTGCCCTTAAAGCCATCTTTTGTATTATGTTTGTTTTGTAGAAACAATTTATCTTATAAAGGCGAGACTTATTTGATTATGCATTTATTATATCCAGACATTATTGTAAGATAATGCATGATTGGGTCCATAGGAACAATGGTGATTATAACTTATTCTTGAGAAGTCAAGTATATTGTGATGAGTTTTTGATTATACCATGTTTCTTAAATATTCCTAGTAAATGGATTATTGATAGGACATCAATAGTCAAGTTAAGACTAGTGTGTCCTTTGTTTCCCTTCTTAGGGATGACGAGTCACAAGTTAGTGACATGAGATGTCTAAACAAAGGGGACAGGTGCTTGTTGGACAAGTTCACTAGAAGTAACCCTTTTGGTGATCATCGACATGGAAGCTTCTTGTTATCAATCGATGAATTACCTAGTTGTGACTATATAGATTGATCATTATTACCTGAAGCATAATCATCACTCATGACTGAAGTACTATGTACTCAAGAGATCATATGGTACTTCTCTAGCCATGAGGAGGATCCGGTTCAAATGGTCATAGTCACTAATTCATGGAGTGAGATGTATGCCAGATATGAGAATACATCTGTCTATCTATGCAACAGATTTGATGTCCTATGAGATCCAAATTGAAATAAGCATAAATCCTTGGCCAAGGTAGATAATAGAGATGAAAAGAGTTTCATCTTCTTAATGCTTATTTTTTTACTAGATTGACATAGTTATCAAGCGTGGGGGTATTGACTCTTTCCGTGACCTTTTGCTTGACCAGGATATGTAAGGATGTTAGGATCTTACTATATTATTTGTCACATACTGAATTAGGTTCTATTAGATGATGGGCATTTTTGGCGTGTCATTCGCCACTATCTGGGGGCCATGATACATTGTTAGATGTCAACCATGGTCTGCATAAGTGATCATTGATGGGGACATCAATGTCATCTGATGTGCTAAGTTGTTAGCCATCACTGAAGGATTAGTGTAGTCATCCTCTTTGCTGTCATTTTAGTGGGGACCTAAATAGGTTACACACTTATACATATATATGAGAATTGCAATTGGACTATATCAACTACTAAGGATTAGTAGTCATGTTCTATGTCTAAGTATTAGACACTAATGAGCTGTAGGACTATGGGAGGGACTAGCATCCCTCATTAGTTTTTTAAGACTCATTAAACTAAACAAAGATATAATAAGGATTATATATCTTCAGTATTTGGCAAGACTAAATAAAGTATATTAATTAATATGATTATTTAATTTACTTTATTAAAATTAATTAATATCATTAATTAATTTGATTAATTTTTAATCTTGGTCATGACATAATTAATTGATGAGATCAATTTGTAATGTCAAGCTTGGTTAATTAAATGGATGATGTCCATTTAATCATAAAGTATAAAGTATAAAATATAAAGCAAATGCTTTATGCTTTATCTTTTATGCTTATATGGAAAAAGCACTTTAGAAGTTGTCTTTTGCTTTATGTCAAATGAGACGTTTTTGGAGGGAAATTTGAAGAGAGAAAGAGAGGTCTTTTTGGATAGACTTGACCATCTCATCATCTTTATGAGATGATAATTTTGGCCAAAGCTTCTCCTTCATCCCTCTTGTCTCCTTCTCACTCATGTGAGAAAGGAAGTGTGCTAGCATAGTCCATTGTTGGCAAAGGTTGCCTACCTCGTTGGTGGTGTGTCTCATTTAGAGGCTCTACCATTTGTGGAGCTCCTTCCATATCTCATCAAGATCTTGAATCAGAGAAACATCGGTGCTTGAAGCCGTTCACGACGATCATTGATAAAAGCGTCACGAAGGTATAACTATCTATCGAATATGATGGTTTCTTTATATGCTTTTGCTATGATAATTGTTGATATCATAGTTCTTATTGTATTGCACTTGCCCCTTTTTGATTGTAACATAGTATTCGAACCGTTTCCGTTATTGGGAAAGTTTCCGATTTGAATCGAAATTCTCCCAAAATTTCCTTCAGCTCTAGCATTTGGAAAAGGTGAATTTCACCTCTAGTTGGAGAAGTCCTTGGTGGTCGGATTTATTCGAAGGGAATCATGTCACCTTGCCACGCTTACGAACGTCAAAACACCACGGTAAGAAACTTGACTCCTTTTAGTTTAACAGTTCAGATTATTTTTAATTCATGTATTAACTATGTTGGTTTACACACTTACAAATTACAAGTTCTTATAGTCAGAATCAAGTCAAATGGATAGGTATACGCTTAGGCAAAGTTAGCAGATTCAGTGTCATGAAAACTCTAAGCCTAGTACATTTAACTAGAGCGCTACTCCGTGCTTGACTCACTGAACACTAGTCTAAGTTAATTCAGAAAAGTGGCGAGAAAGGTTTACCCTCGTGATTATGGTGGAGGCACACCACTATATTCTCAGGGCTAGTAGGTCACCACTCAAACTTCAAGCCTAGTATATTTAACTAGATCGCTACTCAGTGTTTGACTCACTGAACACTAGTTTAAGTTAATTCAGAAAAGTGACAAGAAAGGTTTACCCTCGTGATTATGGTGGAGGCACACCACCGTATTCTCAGGGCCAGTAGGTCATCACTTGAACTTCAAGCTCAGGGTCGATGTCCCTTGTTATAGATATGGTACTCCTCAGATAGAAGTCTGTGTTCCACGTAAGGGACATCCAGTTCAGGGCATCATCAGGTTTGCCACTCAGACTGCAATTATTAATTTGTGCATAGACATCCTTATTGACAAGAGTTAATAAGATAATAATGAAACTGGTTGAAACTTACAACAAACACAATTCCAAAACTTCAGAAATCAACGATTTATACAATTAAGAAAAGAGTGTGTCAGATCACACGATAGGTTGATTCTATGCTAGACCATGATCTCAAGTGCACCCGTATAACGTTAGAAAAATTATGTAAATTTTATATTCAAATAATATGTATTCATAATATTTTTCTTTAAGTGTTGCTGGAGGGAGTAGTTTTTCTTACTCTACAGTGGACCTGATTCATTTGGAACTTATTTTTACAGGGGCTCGGGTCAAGGGATTCGCTTAGGATAGGCGGCGCAATCTTCACAGTCATCAATTTTGTTCAATTGTATCAATGTTGTTGTACTTGTTTTTATTAGCATGCATTATATATATGTTGTATTTCACTCATGTTTTGTTGTATCTGTTTATTTCAGACTCACAATAGATCAGTTTCATAGTGTTATATTTTATTCTAGTTGGTTTTGTGAATTCAGCATTGTGAGGTACACTTTTACCCATAGCTAATTTTTCTTACTCTACTTTCTTTGTAAGTTCCTTTTTAACACTTTTCATTTACCTACTTTATACAAGTTTATATATTGTTACTTAATTTACTTTTTATCGCGGGTCCGGCCGGGCTGCTGATTTTCTTTTAAACTGGTTGGGGTGTTACAATTAGTATCAGAACCAGGTTTAGGACCCCAAGACCCAGAAAAGTTTATAGAGCTATAGGATTGTGTTAGAGTCAAACTCTGTCAGTAGAGTCATCGAGTCTAACTCTTATTTTCACAGGTGTATGAAAATACCTATAGTAACAGACTTTTTTTAGATATATTATCTGTATTAATAGTTACTTTTTTATGTCCTTTAGGCACCTCGAGCCAGTGAAGCGGGGGAGCCATCACGTCAGAACACTACTCCTGATATCGTCATGAGTGATGTTAATGCGCCACCTGAGCCACCCACACCAGCAACATCAGAATCGGATGAATTGACAACCCAGATTGCCAGGGCAGTAGCTATAGCTTTATTTGAGTTTCAAAAAGCACAGCCTGTAGGGATTCTAGCTCCAATCCCAGCACCAGTCCCTATACTGATAGTCCTGGAGGTCGATATGGATCGTTACTTAAGGGATTTTAGAGACTTGCACCCTTCCAACTACAGTGGAGATCAGACCCTGATGGATACAGATGATTGGATTGCAAACATCAGAGATTTGCTGAATTTTATGGAGGGTCCTGAAAATAAAAAGGTTCCACTAACGACTTTTCTTCTTTGGGGTGAGGCAAAAATTTGGTGGACTAAGTATCTAGCAGATGATCCAGTTGGTAAAACGTCAAGTTAAATTCTCTCTTTTATTAGAAATTATTAATGTTAGTGTGGCGTAATGTGACCTTTATCTCATCAGGTCGTACAACATATATGTTTACTTGTGGCGACTTTTTTAGGGTTCTTGCTAACTGGTTTGTGCCCTCTTCCGCTCGTCGAGGTCTCCAAGAAAAGTATCTCAGGTACTTCTAAGGGGATAAAACTGTTACCGAGTACGAGTGAGAACTTACTCATGTATCTCGTTATGCGGGCTCGATGCAAGGATATGAAGCCGAGAAGTGTAATCGTTTTGTTGATGGCCTTCGAGACTCTTTAAGACAGTCGTTGATGACCACGGTTAACACAGATTACAAAAGTTTAGTGGATACGATAAGAAGACTAGAGTTCGACCAGCAGCGAGTCCAAAGGCATGATAGTTTTTGCCCCAAGCGGTCTCATGGTGGGCCACCATTTCAGCAGGACAAGAATAAGTCAAGGGACCGCTGAAGTAAGAAGTGAAAGACGGATTTTAAGCAGGGAAATCGATCTGGGGGCAAGCCCAAAGACTACCCCTTTACCCTAAATGTAATCGTCATCATTTTAGAGAATGTTTGGTTGTATTAAGTGTTTGTTACAAGTGTCAGAGAGCAGACCACATTGCACGGAATTGACCTGAGTCTGCGGGTAATCAGGTAATTTGACTTTATGCTTGGTGATTTGCTTTTAACCCGAACATTTTCTTGTAAGTTTAACACTTGTATGGTATCATGACTTTCAATCGAAATTCGAGCATGGCGGTTCTAGTGGGATCGATAAAGGGAAGGCAGCGATGGTCGCTGACCCGAAGCCAACTCTAGGACGTGGTTTGGTTCAACCTCGAGCTTATAGTCTTGGTCAGCAGGAGGTCAAGGAGCAGGAGGATGTGGTGACAGGTTTGGAACTTTAGTATTTAAAATGTTTATTTCTCCTCCTCACAGCAACACTTAATTAAATAATATAAGTTTGTATATAGGTATCCTCTTAGTTCAGGGCATCCAGTCTAAGGTCCTCTTTGATATGGGTGCATCACACTCGTTCATAGTGGAATCTTTTGCAGGTAATCTTGGCTTAGAAATCATCACCGACCCGACTCTATTAGAAGTAATGATGTCTAACGGTTCGGTGATGGAGACCAGTTATAAGTGTAGGGCGCCAATATTATTTGGAGAAGCAAAAATCATAGTAGAGGCATCCCTTTTACCTATTGCTGAATTTGATCTAATTTTGGGCAAGGATTGGCTGACTGACGTGAATGCCAAGATAGATTGAAGAAGGAGATTCAATTAGAAGGACCTGATCAGTCTCTCATTACCTTTTGAGGCTTGAAAGGAGTCTCTAAGTTGATCATTTTGTCTGTAAAAGCTATGAGGCATGCCAGTAAAGGGTGTCTCACCTTTTTGGTACGGTTGCAAGTGGAAGCGAAATCCATTTTGCAGGAGGTACCAGTAGTCTGTGAGTTTCCCAATGTTTTTCCCGAGGAGCTACCTGGTGCCCCTCCCTCCAGAGAGATTGATTTTTAGATTGATCTAATTTCTAGATTTGCACCAGTTGTTGTTGTTTAAGGACAGAGTGAGCATTTCTGATGTCGGTCATCTTTGTGAGGATATTTTAGTTGAAGCTAATAACTCCAAGTATTCCAAACACCCGAGTAGCACAAAGATGTATGAAAACTTTAAGAAGTCAGTTTGGTGGTCAGGGCTCAATGGTGACGTCTCAAATTATGTAGGAAAGTGTGAGACTTTCAAGTTGGTTAAGGCGGAGTGTCAGAGGCCTGTTGGCAAGCTACAGTCTCTTCCTATTCCTTAGTGGAACTTTGAAGATATCTCTATGGATTTTATGCATGGCTCCCTAAATCTCAGAGTGGGAATGACTCGATTTTGGTGATTATGGATCGACTGTCCAAGGTTGCACACTTTATTCCCAACAAAAGAACCGACCAGGGTCCAAGGTTGGCTCAGTTGTATGTGGATGAGATAGATCGACTTCATGGTGCGTCGATGTCTATTGTGTCAGATAGAGATGATCGATTTACCGCCAGAGATTGGAGGTACGTCCAGGAGAGTCTGGGAACTCAGTTGAAGTTTAGTACAGCCTTCCATACTCAGACTGATGAACAGACAGAACGTACAAATAGAACCATGGAAGACATGTTTCGCATGTGTATTTTGGATTTGGTGGTAAATGGGAGAAATACATCACTTTGGTGGAATTCTCCTATAATAATAGTTTTTATGCGAGTATCGGCATGACACCATCCAGGCTTTGTATGACAGGCATTGTCGGACACCTTTATGTTGGACAAAAAGTGTGAAGAGAGAGCTTCTAGCAAGGAATTTTGGATAGATAAGAGCACGGACCGAGTTAGACTCATTCAGGAGTGTGTGAGAATTGTTCAAGACAGGCAAGCCAAGTACTATGATTAGCGGCACAGGGCGGTAGAATTTATTGTTAAAGACTACGTTTATCTGAAGGTTAGACCAGTCAAGGGGGTCTCTAGGTTAAAGCAGATGAAGAGGTTGAGTCCCAAATTTGTTGGACCATTCAAGGTACTAGAGCGCATAGGTGAGGTTGCATACAGGTTGGCCTTACTCGAAGAAATGAGTGGATTGCATGACATATTCCACGTCTCCTATTTGAGGAGAGCAGTCAGAGATCCTAGTCAGGTGATCAGTACTAAGGATGCGTCGATTAAATCAAATCTGAGTATCGGTATTTTGCCAGTCAGGATTGTGGACTCGAGGATTCAGAAGCTCAGGAACAAAGAGATCTGTATAGTTAAAGTCATTTGGATGAATTGTGGTGGACCAGAGTATACTTGGGAAAGAGAGGACGAACTCCGTGACAATGAAGATTATGCGTTTCTCTTCGATTCAAGTATGTTGTAATTTTTTAAGACTAGAATTTATTAGGGCTCTGTTTGGCTCAGCTGCAGCGACTGCAGAAGCAGTGGTGAGAAACAGTGGTGGAATAATCAGCTGTTTTGCAGAGTGGTGCCAGAATCTGTGAAACTGTTTGGATGAACAGCTTTTGCAGAGCTGTTTCAAACAGAGAAGCTGTTTAATCTGTTTGGCAAAACAGCTGTGCGGTGGACAGTTCATTTTTTTGAAGATACACACAATAAGCAATTCTATTAAAAAACAATTTACCGTAATGAAAATAAAATGCCCAGTTCTAAATTTTAAAATATCAAAATGTTTTCAAAAGGATTATTTCATTTCTGAAAATCATAAACGTGCTCCGTCATGCCGATGAAACGTATCCCTCGATCATCGAGCGTTAACTGCACATCAACAATAAATGTAATTACTGATCTATTTATATATGTTAAAAAATGAAAACGTCATTACGGTGTATACCTGTGATACTCAGTGAGTTGATCTGCAATGGTGTCCCTTATTTTGGTCATTTCTGCAGCTCACGTCCCCTCAAATGAGCTTGGTGATGTGTTCGGATTAGAATCAATAGTTCTTCGGCGATTATTTGGTCGCAACTCATATGCCTCTGGATGAACAAAGGTTTCGTTTCCGTCACATACATCAAACTCTGGGTCAGCCCTCGATGAATGTCTTCTAATAAAGTTGTGAAGCGACATCGTAACAACCACAACCACGCACTGCTTCGAGAATTCAAAATGAGGCATTTTGGTGAGTATGGGCCACTTTTTCTTCCATACACCAAAGCTTCTCTCGATGACACTACGCAGCGATGAGTGTGCTTTATTAAATATTTCACGTCTTCCTTCTATTGGCCTATTTCCCCGAGCAAAATCCGGCAAATGATATCTCGTTTCCGGATATGGTTTCAGGAGCCCCTTCTCCAATGGGTATCCAGCATCGACGAGATAATATTTCCCTACAGTAGTACGAAAGTGTTTAAACATTTGAAAGTACGATCAATAAATCAGCATAACGTAAAAGATAATGGGATATACCTTCTGGTGGAAATGGAAATTTACTTTGCGGATCACGTACTGCACGATGATATATGCGTGTGTCATGTGCAGACCCCTCCCATCCAGGTACAACATATGTAAAACACATATTGAAGTCGCAAACGGCCATTACGTTTTGAGTTGTGCTACCATGACGACCAATGTAAGGAACTTGATTTTCTACAGCTATCCGTGCATCAACATGCGTACCGTCAATTGCACCGATACAATCTTTAAAAAAATGGCATATATCTATCATCATTCCGTATGTGCGATGAAATAGTACGAAATTGAGGATCAATCGGAGCAATGTTATGCATGGACAAACTCGTCAGAGCTTTCAGACCGATCATAAATAGCCGACTCAAAGTTTCTGTGGAATGTTGGAATCTTTCACCTGATTTTCTGAATGTTTCATTGTGGCCCAATATGTAAACTGTTATTGCCAAAACCTCACCGGCTGGTGTCCTCTGTGTTCCTCTTAACCCGTGATGTTGTTCCAACAACGATAGCAAGTCAAAAAAAATGACCTTGGTCATTCGAAACATATTGTGAAAACGTCCAGGATGTCCTTCAAATAACTCCCGGAGCATTTTGCCCAGTTTGAGTTGATGTCATGCACGGCGTTTTATCACAATACAAACTGACATAATCACTTATCAAACATACGCTTGTGGTAACGAGCTGCACATATGCGGCGCAACCTTGTTGACGATTTGCACAGTAATTCAACATCAACTCTTCATCCTCATCTATGTTAAATTCTTCAGCATCTTACGCTTGACATTATAGTGACCTATAAGTATAACACAACAGTCATTATAACAATGAAACAAATAGTGAAAGATATCATAAGACACAACATATACTAGTCCAAAATATCAGTGTCACATATATAAAGGTACAAAATAAGCTTGGAACAATAAAGAAGTTCCACATAGAAAATTCAAAACATAAAAGATCAGATTTGTGAATTCATGTAGTGAGTCTTCAGCCATTCCACCCTCCTTTCCTCTGGAATGCTCAAGAATGTCACTCGATTCACTGGTGTGAAAATGAACCGTCGCAAAATGATACAGCAACCGGTCTTCAAAGATTTCTGGGTACTTCTCGAGTTCCTGAATGGCTTCTCGCAGCAGATATATACTAGGAGGAATAACTGGTGCTGTAACGCGCTGCATTATTGCTTCTGAGGAGGAAATAACTTCTCTACATGGGCCAGCATAACCTGTTTTGTCCCCATTTCATGTCGCTTCCCCTTTCGTTTTCTTTTGAAGCCGCGCCACTGTGGCAACTCTGTCCAGGTGTAGCCGAGTTCAGATCCTCATTTGCATTGGTCTGTGAATTATTGCTCTCATTGATTTGATCATCAGGTTCTTCAGATAGCGTTCCAGCCTGCGAAAATAGTCCTGGAAGTTCTCCAGAAGAAGGCATCCACACATTTTCCCCTGTCGCAACAACCAAACTAAACATTTTGTCTAGTTTTTCCTCAAGCTCGGGCGTTATTCCACCAAACAAAATTCTTCGCATTGGGAATCATCTACAAATTAACATAAGTATGATCAATAAATGTACATAGTAATGAATTCTTCATTGAATTATAGTACATCTATATTTAAAAAAACAACCGTTTCAATCATGTTTCTTTCACCACTCAAGTGCGAGAAGTTCTTCACCAATTGCCCCAACCTTCGTTTAGTTGGATTCCAACCAGCCCTGTCTCCCCTCTTTTGAGTTCACGCCATAATTTCCAATCACGTTTCAGTTGATCCCATTTGTTTTTCATTTGTGCCCGACTGTACTCCAAGCTCGTGCGATCCTTGAAGTTCTTCACCAAATTGCCCCAACCTTCTTTATTGAAGTGGGTTGTAGGTCTATTCCCTAAATCTATCTCGCGACTACAAAGATCACAAAATAGCATAACATGCGTTGTCTCCCAATTGCACAAATTCCACCTTCCTTTGACTTACCCATCTAAGAGAAAAATTTAAATTAAAACACAAACATAAACATACACACACAAGCCCAACACACACACACACACACACACACACATACACACACACATGCCCAAACACACAATACCATTCATACACACACACACATGCCCAAACACACACACACACAAACACACAAACACACACACACACATGCTCATTCATACACACACAAAACATACACACACAACAAATCAAAAAAAAAAAAAACACATGCCCCTTCACACACACACAAACACACACACACACAATACCATTCATACACACACACACATGCCCAAACACACACACACACAAACACACAAACACACACACACACACACATGCTCATTCATACACACACAAACATACACACAAACAAATCAAAAAAAAGAAAAACACATGCCCCTTCATACACACACAAACACACACACACACACAATACCATTCATACACACACAATACCATTCATACACACACACACATGCCCAAACACACACACACACAAACACACACACACACACACATGCTCATTCATACACACACAAACATACACACACAAACAAATCAAAAAAAAAAAAGAAAACACATGCCCCTTCACACACACACAAACACACACACACACAATACCATTCATACACACACACACATGCCCAAACACACACACACACAAACACACAAACACACACACACACACACATGCTCATTCATACACACACAAACATACACACACAAACAAATCAAAAAAAAAAGAAAACACATGCCCCTTCATACACACACAAACACACACACACACACAATACCATCATACACACACAATACCATTCATACACTCACACACATGCCCAAACACACACACACACAAACACACAAACACACACACACACACATGCTCATTCATACACACACAAACATACACACACAAACAAATCAAAAAAATGGACACACATGCCCCTTCATACACACACAAACACACACACACAATGCCATTCATACACACACACACATGCCCAAACACACACACACAAACAAATCAAAAAAAAAGACACTCACACACAATATCATTGACACACACACACACATGCCCAAAACACAATCACACAAACAATTCAAAAAAAAAGACACTCACACACAATATCATTCACACACACACACATGCTCATTCATACACACACAAACACACACACACACAATATCATTCATACACACACACATGCCCATTCATACACACACAAACACACACACACACACACACACAATATCCTTCATACAAACACATTCCACAATTCAAAAAAATACACACACACACAAACACATTCCACACACACACACAATTCAAAAAAAATACACACACCACACACAATTCAAAAATACACACACACACACACACACACACATTTCAAAAATACACACACACACACAATTCAAAAAAAAATACACACACACACAATTCAAAAAAATACACACACACACACACAATCCACACACACACACAAGGCCATTCATACACATACACACACACACACAAACACAATCAAACACACACAAATACACCAATCAAACACACAAACACAATCAAACACACACACATACACCAATCAAACACACAAACATACTCATAAACAACCTAAAAATAAATTCACAGAGCTACCATAAAATCAATCCTATCTACTAGTGTGTAATCAGGCTTTGCAGGAACAAAAAATTTGGCAAAAATTATACCTTGTCGGGTGAAAGGTTTGACTGAGAAAGGGGGCTGAACTGGGCTCGAACGCCTGGATGGATGCAGCTGGACTGGGCTCGATGCTTGCCTAGGTTCAGATGGAGGAAGAAGTTGATCGCCTGGGTGCAGATGGAGGAAAGCTCTGATCGCCTGAGCGCGGTTCAGCAACAACACCAGAAGAAGCGAAGGGAAGAAGCTCCAGAAGAAGCGAATCAACAGCAACTCCAGAAGAAGCGAAGGCAAGAAAGGTCGCCGGCGTGGAGACGTGCAACGTTCGCCGGAGTGAAGAGGTGAAAACGTCGCCGGAGATGCACGCGATGGAGGTATTCGGGCTCGGCGGAGTGCGATTAGGGTTGCGGGAGCGTAAGTCGCGAATTTCAGCGATCTGGAGTGGAGTCGTGAGAAATTATCGCGACTCCAGAACGCTGATATTTCGCGATTTTTGGGCAGTGGCGACTGGATAATCCGTCTCCCTATTTCTGTTTGGCGGAGCAGCAGCGAAATTCGCGGCGGGCTGGAGTTAAAACGTGGAGCCAAACAGAGCCTAGGAGGGAAGATTTGTAACATCCCAAAATATTGATTTTGCGTTAAATTAATTTTCAAGGCCTGAACGAGAGTAAATTTAATCGAATCGGCAACTTGTGGAGGTAACAATCTATTTTAATTTTTTTTCTTAGGCATGACAAAAAATAATAATGAGTCGACATGAAATTATTAATAATTCGTAGTAGTCGCGGCTACTTAAAATTTTGTGTGTTTGTATCGCAAAAATATCAACCTTTAAGGTCGTAAGGCAATTTAACAATAATATTATAAAATAAGATAAATAATAATACTAAAGTTAGATTTTCGGTTATTGTAACCGCAGGGTTTAGATTAAACCCCCTGCATAAAGCCCACATTCCTCCCCACTCTCCCGTAATACCCATTCCAGCGGGCGGAAACTTCCGCACAGTTCCGTTTCTCCTTCCTGGCCGACTCCCAATACCGCTGAAATAACCAACATCGTTAGCCTAGTTTCGACCCCTCTTCATCGACCGAACCAAGCCTCGGCCACTCCTTCCTCCTTAGAAGCTCTAGTCGGCCCTCTCTTACCTTCCAAGCACTTCAAGAGATAGTTCTTTAACCCTAGCCGATGAGAAAAGTTTTTGAAGCGTTGTTTTACCATTTTCTTCCTCTAATCTAGGGTTTTCTTCATTTCTACAATGTGGCTACACACTTATGTTTTCAATTTCAGATTTTTAAAGGAGTTCTATGTTTCCTTGCGATAAGATTTCAATGGCCGTTGTGTAATTCTGCGTCGTTAGTTCGAGGTAACGATCTCCTTTATGATTTTTTTCATTGCGATTCGAATTCGTAGTAAACCTAAAGTTGTGGAATTTAGATTAATAGGGTTTTCCACCTATTTTCATATTCATTGAAGCGTTGGTGCTCGGAATCAGAAAAGTTTCGCAAATACCTCCAAGCCGAAGTTGCTCTAGCAATTGGAAAAAGTGTGAATTTCACCTTATTGGAGAAGTCCTTGGTGGTCAGATTTATTTAAAGGGAATCATGCCGGCTCGCCGCATTTACGAACGTGAAACACCACGGTAAGAAACTCGACTCCTTTTAGTCAAACAGTTCAGATTATTTTTAATTCATGTATTAACTATGTTGGTTTACACACTTAGAAATTACAAATCCTATAGTTAAAACCAAGTCAAAGGGGTAGGTATATGCTTAGGCTAAGTTAGCAGATTCGGTATCATGAAAACCCTAAGCCTAGTACATTTAACTGGAGCACTACTCCGTGTTTGACTCACTGAACACCGGTCTAAGCTAATTCAGAGAAACGACAAGAAATGTTTACCCTCGTGATTACGGTGGAGGCACACAACCGTGTTCTCAGGGCCAGTAGACCACCACTCGAACTTCAAGCTCAGGGTCGATGACCCCTGTTATAGATATAGTACTCCTCGGATAGGAGTCTTTGTTCCACTTGAGGGGCATCCAGTTCAGGGCACCATCAGGTTTGTCACTCAGAATACAATTAGTAGTTTGTGCACAGACGTTCTTAATGACAAGAGTTAATAAGATAATGATGAAACTGGTTGAAACTTACAACGGACAACTCCAAAACTTCAGAAATTAATGATTTATACAATTAAGAAAGGAGTGTGTCAGATCACGCGATAGGTTAATTCTATGCTAGACCATGATCTCAAGTGCCCCGTATAACGTAAGAAAAATTATGTAAATTTTATATTCAAGTAATATGCACTTATAATATTTTTCTTTAATTGTTGTTGGAGGGAATAGTTTTTCTTATTCTCCGGGGCCTGACCCATTTGAAACTTGTGTTTACAGGGGGCAGGTCAGGGGATCCGCTTAGGATAGGCGACGCAATCTTCACAGTCGTTAGTTTTATTCAATTGTACCAATGTTGTTGTACTTGTTTTTATTAGCAGACATTATGTATATATTGTACTTCACTCATGTTTTATTGTATCCATTTATTTCAGACTCACAGTATATCAATTTTATAGTATTATATTTTATTTTAGTTGGATCTGTGAATTCAGCATTATGAGACACTTTTACTCATAGTTAATTTTGCTTACTCTACTTCCGTTGTAAGTTCCCTTTTAGCACTTTTAATTATTTGTTTTATATCAGTTTATATACCGTTATTTAGTTTACTTTTTATCGCGGGCTTGGACGAATTGTCGATTTCCTATTAAACTAGGTTTGAGTGTTACAGGGGGCCCCATCAGCTGTGATCTTCATTCATCGACCAATACCTTAGCCATCCACCAGTGTTCTTGGATCATCGAACAGACATGGGGAATCGTCAAGCAACTGGTGATGGATCGAGAGTTATCGAGTAGTGAATCGTCGAGAAGTTAGTCGCAGATCATCAAGTAACCACCAGTGGATCAAGGAGCATTGGATCGTCAAGCAGATGGGAGTGAGTCGCATAACAGTTGATGGTGGATTGTAGAGCAACTGGGAGTGCATACGGGCGACGCTGACGGATCTTCAAGCGGTTGATTATATGGACTATTGAGCGTTGAGCATTTGATTATATGAATCGTCGAGCATCGAGCAGAGGTTTTGTCAATCATCGAACGGTTGTAGGTATACCGACCAGTCATTGATAGACGAACAAACTCTCATCGTACAAAGTTTTCCCCATGAGTAATAAGATGTGTTGTCATTAAGATTCCCTTGGATTGGGGTATCTATGCCATGATCACAATACCGTAACCACTTGACATATCTTTTAAGGTTCACTATTTGCTGAGATTAGGCCACATTGCTACGATTTAAACATATGCTGATTGGGAGCATTATAAGGAGAGAATTAAGGCTCTCCCTAAAGCTAATCTCCCTCTCTACCCCCTCCTCACCTCTTCTCATCTCTTTTCCCTTTTCTAGATTCATGGAGAAATTTAGGGTTATTTACACCTCCCCTCGAAGTTTGCATAATTATAGCTTGCACCCCACTAACTTTTGAAATTACAAAAACCTTCTCTCAATGTTTACATTTCATAGCAGTCGAGCACAAAAATAGTCTCTTCGAGTAAATCTTCAGGAGGGTCTTTTTGTGCATAAATGTTATGAAATGAAACATTGAGCGGGAGGTAATTGTAATTAGAAAGTTAGAGGGGTGCAAGCTGTAATTACACAAACTTCGAGGAGAGGTTCCCGTAAATAACCCCCCGAGAAATTTATGTAGAAAATGGCATAGATCAATGGAGAAGTTACAAGAAAGAGATTCGTGGTGGTTTTGCAGAGATGTAGAGAAGTCTCGTGAGAGTCTTCGTGGCCGGAGTATATAGAGATGCGGAATGAGTGATGGCATGGTTGGTTTAAACTCATTCGCTAGATCCAATGCTCTCATTTTCCCAATCAATGACATAAGATCCCAACCTTACTGCACATTGTTTGATGATTATGCTCGAGGATAAATCTTAGAGCCGGATATTTTGAAATGGAGCGCATAAGGTCGAACTAGTCAGAACTGCTGACATTTGTTTGCTAATATCATTTTGAATGATAGCAGGACTACTTGGTGTAAGCCTGCTCGGTAATGCTCTGCCAGGCGAGTTTGGCGGCGAAGTTGGATCCCATGACTGTAAGAGCTGTTGGATTAAAGACTCTTAGAACCATTGGATGCAGACCTGCGTGCTGGACTTGAGCCAGGCTTGCTCCAGGCCGTGTCCAGGCCTAGCACCTGGGGCGAGCCAGGGACTGGACGGGGTCGGGCACTTGGCCGGGCTTCTGCCCAAAATGGGGCCTTTGCCTTCAAGGCCTTGATTGGTCATTCCCAGGCCTAAGCTTAATCGGGCCAATTGCCGGGCAGGCTCAGGAGAGCTTTCTGCAACCCATAACTGTATGCTTAAATCATTGATGAGCTTATTTAAGCGGAAATGAATGAAAAATGCTTCATTTAATATGATGTATTACCCCAAATATTTCACATATTCTATTTTTTTTTTTTTAAATGAATAATTTTATTACAGAAAATGCTCTTTTATTTATATAAACTAATTTATTTGAAGAAGTGTTGTGATGTCAGGTAGGAAGGTAGGGGAGGAACAATTTATGGGCACACCCTGATATGTGCCCGAGTTCACTTTTTGGAGAGAAAAATAAGGCATTTGGCTCATAGTAATTGAAAACTTCAAAAGCCAATTTATACTTAGGGTCTCTTTGTTTTAGCTCTGGCGGCTGGAAAAGCTCTTTTCCAGCCGCCAGAGCTATTTTTGGCCGTTTGTTTATGCAGCGGATTGGGAATTGCGTTTCATAATACGCTGAAATTTCCGCTCTTTGGAAAGCAGCCCTTCCCCCGCTTTCTGCTCTCCCAAATCGCGGACGAGAGCGAAATTTTCTCCCCAAAAATCGCGAAGATCCTCTTCCGCAGAGCCCGTTCGCAAATTTCTCTCCCGATCGCCGACCTTCTTCTTCTTCGTCAGCCTCGGCCCGGCCTCCCCATCCCTAGCAGCGGCCGCCGATCTTCTCCGGAGAGCCAGATCTTCTTCCGCAGCCGCGTCGACGATTCCGCAGCGGCCGACGATCTTCTTCCGCAGCCCTAGCAGCGGCCGACGATCTTCTTCCGCAGCCCTAGCCGCGTCGACGAATCCCGACCCAGCATCATCGCCTCCGGCCGACGATCTTCTTCCGCAGCCCTAGCAGCGGCCGACGATCTTCTTCCGCATACCTAGCAGCGGCGACGAATCCTGACCCAGCCTCATCATCTCCGGCGACGAAAGTGATCGCAGCGGCGACGAATCCTGACCCAGCATCATACTGATCCAGCATCTACTCGCTCCAGCGTCCACCGGGCTTCTCCAACACCTATACTTTCCAATCGGGGGTATGATCTCTTCTTCAATCCAGTTTTTTTGGGTTTTGTAGTAGGGTTTTGATTGTGTGTAGGTGTGTGTGTGATTGTGTATTTGTGTAATATTGTGTATGTGTGGTTGTGTATTTCTATAATATTGTGTATGTGTGATTGTGTGTTTGTTGTGTGTGTAAAATGATTGTGTGTGTGTGTGCTGGGACCCTGAGTTTAATGCTTGTGATGCTGATGAGTCTTCTTTCATTCCCTCAGAGGATGCACACCCTGCGGCAGAGAATGATATTGAAGGCGATATGTATGATGCTGCTGGAGCAGAACATATGTCTACAGTACGAGATATCATTGCCGAAGAAATATACAATGCGCGCAGGTGATCGGAAGGCGAAATATATGATGCTACTGGATTGGATGTTCTCAAGAGTCGCTGCATGTTGGAAGAATATTTATCCTACTTTCTAGAACTATGTAATAAAAGAGTAATGTTATGTGTTATTTTGAAAATTTTAGTTTTTAAAAAAACAGCTTCCAAAAGTTGTTTCTCCAAACAGCCAAAATTTGCGCATCCAAACAGTCTGCAGCTTTTCAAAGAGCAGTTCTGCAAATAACAACCAAACAGACTGCAGCTATTCAAAACAGCTCCCCAGAGATCTATTTTAAAACAGCTCTATCTGGACAGCAGCTTTTCAATCCGCCAGAGCTAAAACAAACAGACCATTAGTCAAATTAAAAATAAAAATGATGCTAAACTCATCATGAAAAGGCAAAAAACACTCATCAATCATATGTTTCAGGGAGTTTTGATGACGCTCAAATTTCACCCAAATAAACTAAGGCTCCGTTTGGGAGGACTTATTTTCACCGGTCAAGCGGTCATGACCGCCTGAATCGGGACTTAAATAAGTCCTGATTCAGGCGGTCATGACCGCTTGACCGGTGAAAATAAGTCCTCTCAAACGGAGCCTAAGTTGAAATGCCGGAGATATATGGCTCCGTTAGGCACGGTAATGGTGATTGTAAACGCATGGGTTAAACCGTCATTCGTTAAGGATCACCTAACAAACATCATCCATTTAAACATAAAGTGGACGAAGTTCCTTAGTTGAGCGTTAACGAATGACAATTTAACCCCATGTTCATGACTGCCACCACAGTGCCAAACGGAGCGTATAGCGATCAGATCAAAGAACTGTCACTATCATTTGACTTATGAAGGCTACAAATAATCAATAAAAATTTGAATATTCTTATTGATTATCATCAGCAATATTTATACGGCATTTCTATACTGTCCCTTAACAATTTAATGTCATCGAGATTTTTTTCCCTCCTTAGTTTCATCTAAATTTATAACATCTCATTTTCTAATTGGGACCCTAGAAATCGTCCATTGGCACCCAATTGATGCACCATCTCACTTTGGAGACAGTGAAATTCTTAAGTGGTGAAATGTGCATCTAGACCTAAGTGACCTAACCAAGGCCCAATTGACCTCATTCATGACCAAGTGAGCTAGACAAAACATTCCTCTTGATCAAAGCTAGCCAACCCACCAAAATGTTGAATTTGGTCAACCATGGTCAAATCAAAATTAATAATGGTTCAATTAAGCCCAAAACCTTTATCAAAAAAAATACATTAACCCTACACTAGCCCAATGACTCGTGAATCAAGCCCTAACCCCATCTTGACTCAAACCTCATGACCAAAATCAGATGGGGTATAATTAGGCTAATTAATCTAAATCAAAGGTCAAAGCTTAATTAAGATAAAATTGCCCAAATTAGAAATACTTCAAGAGAGATTATTGGGGATGTTGAAGCCAAAAATGACCTCAACGAATGTTCACAAATCAGGGTGCAGCCGACGCCTACTTCTCTCAAACATCGACCTTTGACTGGCTGCTAAGGTCCTAAGACTGACCCAAAGCCTCAGCAGGGAGGTCCCACCTCACACCCGGAAGATCTCTGAGAGCTTCCCCTCCAAAGCCAAATGCTGGGCTGGGAGCTCTTCAGAAAGCACTAGAGTTGGAGAAAAATGAAAGCCTGCTTTCCAAAGAGCCCTTATGGGTCTATTTATAGCCTTCCCTCGACCTGAAAATACTGAAATACCCCTGACGGGTCTGCCAATAGCCGAATTCCGCTGTCATCCCAGGGGCATATAGGTAATTTTACCCGAGGATAATGAAATAATAAAATAATCTTTTCCTGGGCGCCAGGCCCTACCACATGGACCCACCTGGCGAGAACTCCGGCCGAGATGGCTCTCGCCGGGTCCCAATTGAGCTTACCTTGGCGAGAGCTCCGGCCAAGAAGGTTCTCGCCCTTGGTGGTCTTAATGTCATTGTCGTTGAAGGCTAACCCAATGCCCTCTCGCCTACCTCTGGGCGGGAGCTCCCTCAAGGCAGAAGCTCGTCTAGCCTGAAGCCCGAAACCTGGCGCGAAGGGTCTCGCCTACAGCTAGGCGGGAGCCCCTTAAGAAGCGGGAACTCTGTTGATTTGCCCTTGGGCTAGCCTAAGGCTAGCCCAACTCAGACCATTGAAGCTTCTGGGTTCTACCCAGCGAATATAGGATTGTACACAATCCCCGCACTTTTCGAGCTAGCCCTGCGCTCGACAAGACAAGTCCAACCCCAAAATATTCACTGGACACGTGTCTGTCAGCCAAGAGAATCTTTCGGTGGGCCCTACTGCGGCTATAAATACGCGCTGACAGGCAACCATAAGTCTTGCCTCTGAACTACTGTTTCTTGACTGAGCTCCCGCCTGGGATTTTTTGCGCGAGACCACGATGTATGCTAAACGCGCTGCCAAGCCACTTCTGCAGGACCTTCAAGATCGGTTAATCGCGGCTCAGGCGCGATCCCTGGCGAACAGTGTTGCGGTAGCACCCTGGCTATCGAGGAAATCTCCAACCGCTGATCCTTCTGAGCCGAAGAAGAAAAAAAAAAGAGAAAAGCGAAGGTGGTCCGGCGAGACCTTTCTCGCGAAAACAGGGATCCACCTTCTCCTACTCCAAATCTCGCGGGGGACCCCTCCCCGCAAAAGATATGCCTTCCGACCATGCCTACTGAGATGATTGCATTATATGACCAATAGCTAACGTGACCTCTCGCAGGAGTCTGTTCCAAATGACAACGCCGGGTCTTCCCCGATTCCCCCAGACTTGTCAGCTCCCCCTCCTCAGGATCAAACGAGGGTCTCGGAGGCAATTCCTTCGGTCGAGACCCGGATGATAGGTACATTTTTTGTCACTTCTCAATACTTTAACCATGCCCTTTCTTTTCTGAACTGTCTTCTCGCAGTGCCAGCTTCCGCCGACCAGGGTCTCGTCACCCGGGAAGATGAGGCGAGACCTGTTGAACTGCCTCCCTCAGCGTCTAATCCCACCCTGCAGGCGGGAAGGGTGGCTTCTGAACCTTCCGCTCCTCCCAAGGATGTCGATCATCCCTTGAGAGAAGATAATTCCCCCCATGCTTCCGGCTAGGCCGGGATCATCGTGCGCAAGCCATTCCGCCCGGGGCGAGGCAAGCCTCTTCACCTCCTTTATGGAACCGATGGGGGGGTCGGGCCTTCTTGTCCGACGTCAGTCGACGGTTCTCGCCGGACTGCAGGTATGCGAGACATTCTTGTCAGCTAATCGTTACGCCTTAATCAAATCCTTGGGCGCTCTTTTGCAGGGGATCCCAGCTCGCGGCCGGGAGCCAACGAGGGAGAAGAGGAAGAAGAAGAAGAAGAAGAAGAAGAAGAAGAAGAAGATGGTGAGGGCTCCCCCCTCCCTTCGTCTGGCGAGATAGAGGAAACCTTGAACAGCGCCGGGAACGCGAAGGGGCGAAGGAGGAAGATCTCGGCCATTTTGTCCAAGCTCATCCAGCGAGACCGTGATCATACCGCCGCGGCGAAAGTGTTCCGCGAATCCGTGGAGCAAAGGCTGGAAGCTCTGGAGCGAGATTTCTTCTTGGGCGAGACTGATCGACCGGGAGGGCCTACTGCCGAGTCTTAGCCAGGGAGATACATCGCGCAGATCCGGGATCACGCTCGGCGGATCAACCTAGGGTGTACCATCCTGTCATCCTATTTCAACCCGCCGGTGCCTCCAAGAACTAGGCGGCGGGAACGAGGACGATGGCGTTGGGAACCCTACTAGTCCTCTAGATCTCGCCTCTTCTCTCTTCGTAGCCTCCCCTTCTGCCAATGTACCTTCATGCTCGTTTGTAATAACAATTATTACTATCAATTTTATTCAGCTCTCGCCACGAGAGCATGCCATTATCCGTCTCTTCTTTTATTGTGCTGCGATTTTAAGAATATGTGCCAGAACTAGGATGTTTGCGCCGAAACTAGGATGCTTGCGCCGATTAGGAACGATGGCGCGAACTGGGATGCTTGCGCCGAAACTAGGATGCTTGCGCCGATTAGAAACGAGTGTTGATTGTTGTCATCCCGAGGGGAAAACCGAGGCGTCGTCGGCCCAGATCGTGACAGCTGTACTCCGCCGTTATTTTCTCTCTCTGTCGGATGGAGCCGTAATAATCACGGTTCCCTATAAATAGGGAAGTCCACCAACCGCATTTACTTCTCCGATCCGGAACCTCAACTCCCTTTCATTGCTCTCACACTCTTGCTTCCGCCTCTACCTCTCTATAGCTCTCGCTCTTACCCAGAAACCAAAATGTCGGGCGAGAACGAGGGTCGCGCTCATTGCGCGGAAGCGTTCCGAAAGCATCTCTTTCCTTCCTGCACCCTTACCCTGGACGAGTACAACATGATAGTCAACCGCTTCATTCCTGCGGGCTTCTCGGCGAGGAACCCGGGTAATCATGACAAGGTGAATACCCCGGGGGCGGGAGAGCTTGCCATCCCCCTCGAACATTTCGAGGTGGGTTTCCGCCTTCCCCTCTGGCCGGAGATTCGCCAAGCTCTCCGCTACTACGGGGTAGTTCCCGCCCAGCTGAACCCGAACTCCGTCGCGATCCTTGTGGCGTTCATATGCTACATGCGATCCGAGAGGATCGAGTTCAGCCTGCCAATCTTCCGGAAGCTGTTCAACTTCCGCGCCAAAGGAGGGGTGGTCTTCTTCTCCGGGCAGCTGCTCAAGACCACCGGTCTCGCCAACAAACATCACCACTGGGGCGAGAAGTTCGTTTACGTCACCGGCGACTTCGGCAACGTCCCGCTCCAGCCTGTACAGTACGAGGATGCTGCCTATAAGCCGCCCGCTCTGGGGTCGCGCGACAGCGCAATTCTGGAGTTCTTTGGCACGAAGGAGTTCGACGTCCACTTCCTCAGGCGAGACGTTGACTCCCTTCCTCCCGTCCACCCGGGCGAAGGTATGGTCTTGCCCTAGATTTGATTCCTTGTCAGGATCTTCTTGTGCAGAATAGTGGCAACTTTGCAGGAGAGCGGGAGGTCCCCCTGCGCCAACCTTTCGCTGAGGCCCAGGGTGCCGAGAGTCGGGCCGCGAGAGATTCTCTCGCTCTCGCGAGAGCTAGCGCTCGCGCCTGCCGGGATGAACCGGCTCAGCCCTTGCCGCCAAAAGCCGAGAAGCGGAAAGGCACCATTCCCGCCCTCCGATCATTGAAGAGGCCAAAGCCATCTGCTGCCGAGAAGGAGAAATCCTTGGCAGTCTCGCCCACCCAATCTCCCCCCCCCCCCCCGGCAGGTCCTTCGAAGGGCTTCTACAGAGGGCCAGCGAGATGGATGCTGCTACCAGAAGCCGTGCCGAGGCTTCCGCCGGGAACCCACCGGCCGCAAGCGAGGCTGGGGGAGAAGGGGCCGTTGCCGAGACCTTTGCCCGGACTCCGCCCAAGGAGGTGCCGAAAGGGCACAGAAACTACGGTTTCGGCGTGAAGTACCTCGACGCTGAGGGGAAGCCTCAGCTCCAGTGGGACCCCGCGTCCAACCTGATCAAGGTTTCGACGCTCCTTCCAAGCTGGGCGGAGCGAGATGAGGTCACTGGCGAGGCCTTCTCGCTAGGCTACAGCCTCCAGCCGAGAGGACGCCAGCGTCTACGACCAGATGCCCACCCGGCTCTTGGCCTTCGACTCCACCCGGGCCCTGCTGCGCGGGTTCGAGCTCGCGCACATGTGCGCTCGCCGGAGCATCAGCATAGATAAGAATTTCGCGGATATGTACAAGGCGAGGGATGGAGCGGTGGCACAAGCGCGTGCCTTGGAGAAAGAGCTCGCGAGTGCTCAGCAGGAGCTGGCGAATGCTCAACAACTGCTATCCCTACGCCCCGCAGCCGAGGTAAACCAGACCTTCCTGGACCCTTGTTCTCGCTTCTTGAAGCCAAATTTGTGCAACATTTCTCTGAGCTGATCTCTTTTCCACAGGATTCCGTCCCATCCATGGCGCTCCGCGCTCCGCGCGGAGCTAGCTGACGTGCGCTGCGAGAACGTCCTGCTGAGGGACCAACTCCGGCGTGCGGAAGCGGCGAAAGGCCCGCCTCCTCCAACGCTTGACAAAAGGCTGAAGAGTCGTTACTTTTCGGAGTACGACATCGACAAGCTGCTGCAGGCGAATGCCCAGACCACCGTCAAGCTCACCCTCGAGACGTTGCGGGACTTGAAGCTGCTGCGGGAGGCGGGCGAGACCATCATTGCCGACCAACTCCTTCCATGGCTCTTCGACCCCATCCCGAAGCCTCCAGGCGCGCCCGACTCCCCGCCCTCGGACATCCCGAAGCCTTCTACCGCTGCCGGCGAGACGTCCGAGGCGAGCTCTGGTGAGGGATCCGGCGAGGATTCGAGCGAGAGCACCAGCGGTGATTACAGCGCGCCCCCTTGAAGGGTCTTTTCTTTTGTTATTATTCTCTTTTGTAATGAGCGAGAAGCTCAAACTCCTGTAATTTATTATTAAATATAATGCAATGTTTCACCTCTCGTTGTCGATGTGTTTGCTTGAATGAGTAGGTTAGTCAGCCAAGTGACTTCCGCGCGGGCTTCTGCCGAGACCCTTAGTCTCCTTAGGGTAACCTTCCTTAGAGATCAATTAGGCGGGAGCCTTGCGCTATCGATTAGGTTGTCCTGCCCAGGTCTGCCGGAAGCCTTCTTCGGCGAGGTCCCCCTAGCCGAGACCTTCGGGCCGAGACCTCTACTGGTCGAGACCTTTAGGGCCTTGTCTCCGATCTAGGCCAGGGCCGTGTCAAAACATCTTCCGACAAACTAAACCTATGCCCCACCGGCGAGCCTTCGGACCTGCCAGCTAGATGGGAGCCTCGCAGCGGGTCTACCTGGGGCCAAGTCGAGCTCGTCGTAACGCAGAGTAACTACAAATCAGGAACCAAGGACCAAGCCTTCGGACCTGCCAGCTAGATGAGAGCCTGCGCAGCGGGTCTACCTGGGGCCGAGCCGAGCTCGGGGTGTTGATGAAGATCAAACAAACCTCTCCCCCACAGGCGAGCCTTCGGACCTGCCAGCTAGATGAGAGCCTGCGCAGCGGGTCTACCTGGGGCCGAACCGAGCTCGGGGTGTTGATGAAGATCAAACCAAACCTCTCCCCCACAGGCGAGCCTTCGGACCTGCCAGCTAGATGAGAGCCTGCGCAGCGGATCTACCTGGGGCCGAGCCGAGCTCGGGGTGTTGATGAAGATCAAACCAAACCTCTCCCCCACAGGCGAGCCTTCGGACCTGCCAGCTAGATGAGAGCCTGCGCAGCGGGTCTACCTGGGGCCGAGCCGAGCTCGGGGTGTTGATGAAGATCAAACCAAACCTCTCCCCCATAGGCGAGCCTTCGGACCTGCCAGCTAGATGAGAGCCTGCGCAGCGGGTCTACCTGGGGCCGAGCCGAGCTCGGGGTGTTGATGAAGATCAAACCAAACCTCTCCCCCACAGGCGAGCCTTCGGACCTGCCAGCTAGATGAGAGCATGCGCAGCGGGTCTACCTGGGGCCGAGCCGAGCTCGGGGTGTTAATGAAGATCAAACCAAACCTCTCCCCCACAGGTGAGCCTTCGGACCTGTCAGCTAGATGAGAGCCTGCGCAGCGGGTCTACCTGGGGCCGAGCCGAGCTCGGGGTGTTGATGAAGATCAAACCAAACCTCTCCCCCACAGACGAGCCTTCGGACCTGCCAGCTAGATGAGAGCCTGCGCAGCGGGTCTACCTGGGGCCGAGCCGAGCTCGGGGTGTTGATGAAGATCAAACCAAACCTCTCCCCCACAGGCGAGCCTTCGGACCTGCCAGCTAGATGAGAGCCTGCGCAGCGGGTCTACCTGGGGCCGAGCCGAGCTCGGGGTGTTGATGAAGATTCCTTCAACCAGACCTATTCTACCATCAGGATGAGAAGACAGCCGGTCAAAGCAAAAAGCATTATGATAGCATGTTTGGAGACAGTCAATGTTTTGAAATGGTAACATTGAAAAGATAATATTTATCTATAACATTACAATCCTTCTCTCCCCTTACGGGTAGAAGCGTTTTAAGTCATCACCGCTCCAGGTGTGGCTCAAGGTCCTTCCCTCCACATCCTGGAGGTAGTAACCCCCATTAGCCAGAGTCTTCTCTACTATGTAAGGCCCTTCTCAGCTGGGGTTGAGCTTGCCAACCGGGGCCGACCTTCCTGCCGCGTCGACCTTTTTCAGCACTAGGTCCCCCTCGGCGAATTGCTGGACTCTAATGTGCTTATCGAAGTACCTGGTCATTCGCTGTTTGATCTCTTCTTGCCTGATGGCAGCAACATCCCGTAGCTCTTCCACCATATCCAACGAGAAGCGCAACTCTTCCTCGTTCCCCAACCTCCAAGCTTCGCTTCCTTCACCCGCGGTCGTGACCCGTGGAGACCGAACCTCGAACTCCACCGGGAGGACAGCCTCACATCCATGAGAGAGCTTGAAGGGGGTCTCCCCTGTGGCCGTGTTCGGAGTTGTTCGCAAGGCCCACAGGACGGAAGGGAGTTGCTCCACTCAGTTACCCTTCAGGTTTTCCACCTTCTTCTTGAGGAAGTTCACAATGATCTTGTTCGCCGCTTCCACCTGGCCATTGCTCCGGGGGTGATGGACAGAGGCAAACCTGAGGTCTATCCCCAATTGAGTACAGAAGCTGATGAACTCTTCGCTGGCAAATTGGGGACCATTATCCGTCACTATCGCTTGGGGTAGCCCATGCATGCATATAATTTCCCCCCAAACAAAGTTCCTGATGACCTGGGAGGTAACCTTTGCTAGAGCTTTGATCTCCAGCCACTTTGAGAAGTAATCGATCATGACTAGGAGGAACCTCCTCTGCCCGCTAGCTGGAGGAAAGGGTCCAACTAGATCCATGCCCCAAATGGCGAAGGGTCATGGTGCCGTGATGCTTCGAAGCCTTTGAGCGGGCAAGAGCTGGAGGGGAGCGTACACTTGACACTTTAGGCATCTCTTCGCAAACTCAACTGCATCCTTCCTCAAGGTCTGCCAGAAATACCCTTGCCTTATCACTCTTGCCTCAAACGTCCTTCCTCCTGAGTGACTGCCGCACTCTCCCGAATGTACCTCTTCCAGGATCCTCGGGGCCTCCTCCTCGGTCACACATCTCGCAAGGAGCCCCGACAACATCTTCCGGTGCAAGCCCCCTTCCAGCATCAGGTAGTAGGCTGCCTTTCGCCTGAAGCTCTTCGCATCCTTGACCTCCTCTGACAGCTCGCCTGTGGTAAGGAAGGTCACCAACGGGTCTACCCATGAGGATCGCCGACCTACCTCCATCAACTCCCCTTCTTCAATTGCCGGTCGGAATAGTTCAGTTAAGGTTCCTCCCCCCCCCCCCCCCCCCCCCGAGGCCCAAACTTTGCCAATCGATCAGCTGCTGTGTTTTCCTCCCTGGGAACATGTTGAATAGAGAAAGAACGGAAACCTCCGATGATTGCCCTTACCTTGGATAGATACTTCACGAGGGTAGGCTCCCGAGCCTCAAACTCCCCTCGGATCTGCGATGCTACCACCATCGAGTCGGTGAAGGTCTCCACATCCTGAATCTCCAACTCCTTTGCCAATCGAAGGGCGGCTATCACAGCCTCATACTCCGCTTGATTATTGGTTACGGGGAAGTGGAAAGCCACCGCCTGTTCTATGGTAACCCCTTGAGGACTCACCAACAGTACACCCCCTCCCAGGGAGTGCTTTCCCGAGGCCCCATCGACCATCATCCTCCACGCTTCCTGCGGCTTCGGCTCTTCTTTCTCAGCTTCAGTGACATAGTCTGCCAGAACGTCCGCCACGGCCTGAGCTTTGATGGAGAGTCTCGGAACAAAAGAGATGTCGAACTCGCTGAGTTCGATGGACCACTTTGCCAGCCTTCCTGAGTGCTCTACCCCCTCGAAGACCTTACGAAGGGGATGGTCGGTTACCACCCTAATCGAGTGCGCTTGAAAGTAAGGACGAAGCTTCCTAGCCGAGACGATCAAGGCATACGCCAGCTTCTCTAGGATGGGGTATCGGAGCTCCGCCTTTCTCAAGATTCGGCTTACGTAGTAGACAGGTAGCTGTTTCTTCCCTTCTTCCCTAACCAAGACGGAGCTCACAGCCTCTATCCCCACCCCGAGATACAAGGCTAGATCTTCCCCCTCCTTTGGGCTTTGAAGTAGCGGAGCTTGGGAGAGTTGCCCCTTCAGCCCTTGGATGGCCTCTTCGCATTCGACCGTCCATTCGAACACCTGGTTACCACGAAGCACTTTAAAGAAAGAAGAGCACCTATCCCCGGACCGGGAGAGGAACCTGCTTAGTCCGGCCAACTTTCCGGTTAGATGCTGGACCTCTTTGGCACTGCGAGGTGATTCCAAATCTAAGATAGCCTTAACCTTGTCAGGGTTAGGTTCTACCCCCGCCGGAGTCAAGAGGTGTCCGAGGAACTTCCCGCGACTAGCCCCGAAGACACACTTCAAGGGGTTCAACCTCATCTTGAACCTCCGCAGGGTGGCGAATGTTTCTTCTAAGTCTCGCAGATGTGAATCCACGCACTTTCTTTTGACCATCAGGTCATCGACATAGACCTCTAGATTCTTTCCCCTTTGATCTTGAAAGACCCGATCCATCATGCGTTGGTATGTTGCCCCTGCGTTTTTTAAACCAAAGGGCATCATTTTATAGCTGAAGCACCCCTCTCTCGTGATGAAGGAGACATCCTTGACATCGGAAGGGTGCACCCGGATCTGGTGGTAACCTGAAAAAGCATCCAAAAAACTCATAACAGAAAAACCGACGGCTGAATCAACCAGCGCGTCGATTCGAGGCAGGGGGTAGCAATCTTTAGGACATGATTTATTCAACAAAGAGAAGTTGATACACATACGCCATTTTCCTCCCCCTTTCTTTACTATTACCACATTGGAGATCCAGCCTGGATAGTGGATCTCTGAGATGAAGTCTGCCTCTAGGAGCTTTTTGACCTCCTCTCGGATGGGCTCCTCCAGCTTGGTGGCGATGGCCCTCATCTTCTGGCATATGGGGCGATTCCTGGGGTCCAGGTTCAGGCGATGAAAAGCCACGTCCGCGTCGATGCCCGGCATGTCTGTCGCACTCCAAGCGAAGATGTCGATGTTGTTTTGGATGCAGGCTCGCATCCGCTCCTGATCCTCGAGGCTCAAGCCTCTGCTGACCCGCACCTTCTGTACCTGCCCAGCTCTGGTGAGCACCTCCATCTCTATCACTTCCTCGGTCGGCTCCAGCCTTGACCGCTCCCAACCTGCCCTTGCCTCCTCTTGCTCAAGCTCTTCTCCGCCGGCCTCGTCAACCTTCATCGCTTCCACCAGGCCTTCTCCTTGCCTCTGCTCTTCTTCCCCGCCTCTCTCAGGCTTATCACCTCTACTTCCACTACCTCCTCCATCACTAATTCCTCCGCCTCCTGCGGGCTTGCCTCCTCCACTTCTACCACTTGCTCCCCTGCTACCTCCAACGCCTCCTCCAGGCTCGTCTCCCCCTCCTCGACACTTCCTTCTTGTCCAACCCTCTCCTTTTCCAGTTCCTCCGCCTCAGCCATCCACGACACAGTGTTGACTACCGTCACATAACACTGCCTCGCCACCTTCGGATCCCCCCTGATCCTAACTTGCACCCCTCCGTTGTTGAATTTGAGGCATTGATGAAACGAGGAGGGGACGCAGCGAAAGGCGCCGATGAGGGGACGGCCAAAGATGGCGTTGTAACTGCTTGGGGCGTCTACGATCACGAACCTACAGTTCCGTGAGACGCCCCCAAGCCTCACATGCAGGCCCACTCCTTCTACTTCCTTCCTCTCTCCAGAAAAACCAAAAAGCGGTCCATCAGAAGCCAGGACCCTTTTCCCTTCCACCCTCATCTCGTCGAAGGCCTTTTTGAAGATCACGTTCACCGAGCTCCCGTTATCCACCAGTATCCGGGAGACTGTGTAGTTCTCCACCGCCGTCTGGATCACTAGCGCGTCGCAGAACGGGTCTTCGTAGTCTGGCATATCCGTGGATGAGAAGGTGATCTTTTCTTCTGGGGGGAGCTAGGGAGGTCGAGGCGACCCCTCTGCGGAATATGGTTTGAAGGCTCCCCTTGCGGGTTGCCTCGATCCCTACTCCCCCATGGATCACTCTGATCCCCCCCGGGTCCCCACATCAACCCTGTCTTCACATCTATCCTCAGCCTCTCCGTGATGCACCACAACGATCCTTGCAGGCAGATCTTGCCTCCCAGCTCCTCTGGCCTCCCTCATCTCCAAAAACTCTGGGCAGATGGCAGTTGCATGACCTTCCTCCTGATGGAAGTCACAATAGGGCAACGCCACCCTACCCCCTCTTCCTTCTCCTCCTCCCCTTCTCCCGGCTCCTCGAACTCTTCTTCCTCTTCCTCTTCCCACCTCCATGGCCTGCTGCGGTGGTGGGAAGTGACCCCTCGGTCCCTGCCTCCATCCTCCCTGCTCAAGCCTTCTCTGCTCTCGGTAATTGTCTCTTCCCTGAAGACCCCCTTGGCCCTGGGGACGACCTTCCTGAGGCCTCAAACCCAATCGGTTGTTCAGCTCCCTGTCCCCCCCATGCTGCTGCCCCTGCCCTCGGGGTTCTTCTCTCCTCCTATCCTCTCTTGGCTCCCTCTGCTCCCTCTGCTCCCTCACTTCTCTCTGTCTTCCCGCTGCCGGCTCCTTCACATCATCCTCTGCCAACCTGGCCAACTTCCTCGCAAACGCAGGACTTGCCCTCTCGAAGTCTATCTCCTTTGCCGCGCTCTCCATGAGCTCCTCAAAAGAGAGAGGGGGCACTCTCTTCAACTCCATGCTGAAAAATCCCGGCCTCAGCCCCAGGGTGAAGGCAAGCATCAGTGCGTACCCCGGGACCTCCTGGACCAGGAGAATCTCCTCTTGGAACCGGTCGACGTAATGACCCAACGTCTCCTTCGGCCTCTGCCTTACTGCAAACAGGCACTCAGTCTCCTTCTTCCGCTTCTTCGAAGTCGAGAACCTCAACAGAAAACCCCTGCGCAGATCTTCAAAGCTGTAGATTGAGCTCGCCGGCAACTGGTGGAACCAGTCCCTGGCCTTCTCTTTCAGAGTAATGGCAAAAAGCCTACACTTGAAGACATCCGACATTTGCCTGATCAACACCACATCTTCGAACCACTACACGTGCTGAACCGGGTCATCCTTCACGGTGTAGTAGGTCATATCCGGCTCCCGGAACCCCTCCGGCACTGGAGCCGAGATAATGAGCTCACTAAAAGGGGTCTCGCCCCCTGCCTGGCGAGAGGGCACGTCCTGCAACCTTGGCTGGCTGGACCGATCCGCGAGACCGTGCTCGGGGAAAAGCTCCCGCACTGTCGCCTCCCTCTCGCTGAGATCCACCGGAACTTCCTTTCCGGGACGCTGGCCTGGGAAGAGCTATCGCGCTGCCACATCCCTCTCGCCTGCCTCCACCGGGACTTCCTTCCCGGGGCGCTGCCCTGGGGCGTTCTCGCCTAACAGCGGGACCACCTCCACTGGAACCTGCGGCGTCTCCCACTCATTCCTTGCCGAGAAGGCCAAGCTGATCGTCTGCAGGACCTATCGCCTGAAGTCCTCTAACATTTTTCTTGTTGCTTCCTCTCCCCGGGTGGGGGATCCTCCTGCGCCAGATCCTTCACCTTCACCTCCTGCCATGGGACTTGACTCAAGATTTTCTTGCACCGACTGCTTCCACGCTCACCGCACCAGAACTGTTGAAGCCAAAAATGACCTCAACGAATGTTCACAAACCAGGGTGCAGCTGACGCCTACTTCTCTCAAATCTCGACCCTTGACTGGCTGCTAAGGTCCTAAGACTGACCCAAAGCCTCAGCAGGGAGGTCCCACCTCACACCCGGAAGATCTCTGAGAGCTTCCCCTCCAAAGCCAAATGCTGGGCTGGGAGCTCTTCAGAAAGCACTAGAGTTGGAGAATAATGAAAGCCTGCTTTCCAAAGAGCCCTTATGGTTCTATTTATAGCCTTCCCTCGACCTGAAAATACTGAAATACCCCTGACGGGTCTGCCAATAGCCGAATTCCGCTGTCATCCCAGGGGCATATAGGTAATTTTACCCGAGGATAATGAAATAATAAAATAATCTTTTCCTAGGCGTTAGGCCCTACCACATGGACCCACCTGGCAAGAACTCCGGCCGAGATGGCTCTCGCCGGGTCCCAATTGAGCTTACCTTGGCGAGAGCTCCGGCCAAGAAGGTTCTCGCCCTTGGTGGTCTTAATGCCATTGTCGTTGAAGGCTCACCCAATGCCCTCTCGCCTACCTCTAGGCGGGAGCTCCCTCAAGGCAGAAGCTCGTCTAGCCTGAAGCCCGAAACCTGGCGCGAAGGGTCTCGCCTACAGCTAGGCGGGAGCCCCTTAAGAAGCGGGAACTCTGTTGATTTGCCCTTGGGCTAGCCTGAGGCTAGCCCAACTCAGACCATTGAAGCTTCTGGGTTCTACTCAGCGAATATGGGGTTGTACAGGGGATATGTATGGCTTCATTCTATCTTAGGAGGCCAAGAGATAACCTCTGATGTTATCAGGAACTAGCAGAGTTAGACAGGGAGGCACCTAGGTAGAGCCATAGCCGGCTATGGAGGAAGGAAAGTGAAAAATGGATTCTCCCTCATCAGCCTATAAAACCCCCCTTACCCCTCAGCTAGCTCACCCATCTCCCAAGCAGTGGTTCTGAGCAGTGAATTTGAGTGGGCCGACCAAGCTGTCATCCCAAACTCGTTCCAGGAGAACACTGCCTCTCGAGGTGAGATCTCTTTCTCTTCCCCTTGTGTAAACATCCTAGAAGGATATAAGATTGAAATCGAGCTAGATTGGACTCTGATTTTACAAAATTTAGTAGAGAGTAGAAGTCAGAATGACCTTGGAATTACAGTCGGTGGCGGCGGCGTTAATAGGCCGGCGGTGACGGCAATAGGCCGCCGGACCACCACCATTGGATAGCCCTCATCACGGAGAAACTATTGGTGGTGGTGGCGTGTGGTGGTGATGGTCTTACATCAGTGGAGGAGCTCTGAAAGCTCCGCCCAGGCGGGAGAAATTGTCCTTGTTGGCTCGAGGTTGAAGTTGAATCGACAGCCATCTGATTTCCTAAAAATCGTCGAAGTAATGATTGGTTGATCCCCACAGCGGATCGACAGTGGATCCACTTTGGGGGAAGGTCATTTTCTCATGTGCCACATTTCTAAGCTTTTAGATTTGTGCTAATATATGTGATGTTATGAGAGTTTATATTTCATTTAATTTTTCATTATCATCACCCAATATAGATATTTCAAATAAAAATCCAAGTGTCTTAGGGGCAAAATTAGACCATGTGGTCAACATAAACTTTGTATGTCTTGGTCGGCTTTCCAAAGTGGTGTGGCTCAGTTCATGAGGATGAGTATAACATCTTGAATTAGTTTTTGAAATAAATGTGGCATAAACTATATGACTAATCATATTTTTGTATTTTTAGGGTCAATTTACGTACGATGAATCTAAAATTTGGGGCATATATATTGTGATGTTAGTAATGCATAATTAAAGTCTTGGGGTTTTGAAACACAACTCCCTATAGTTTGATTCATAATTTAATTTTCAACACCGTCTACACTCGAGAATTTCTTCTATTCTTTGAATTAACTCGAGAATTTCTTCTATTCTTTGAATTAACTCAAGAATTTCTTCTTTGAATTAATCGATAATCGTTCAAAAATCGCTTGTTTTTATTCGATTCGAACTCGAAATAAAAAAAAATCAAATCAAAATTGACCAAAATCAATTTCGAGTTGAATTCGAGCATCATATGAATCGCTAGTGTGACAAAGATTTCATCATGGATGGATCTTGTTCTTGTGGGATTACTCAAATATGTTTACAAAATATGAAAAAGGAGATATAACACTGAATATGTTTATCGGTTTATGAGGGAATCAAAAAGGAGGAGATATAGGCTCTGTTTTGGGGGGACTTATTTTCACGGGTCAAGCGGTTACGATCGCATGAAACGGGTCTGGTTCATGCGGTCGTAACAGCTTGACCGGTGAAAATAAGTCCCCCCCCCAAACGGAGCCATAGGGTGATCAACAACACACAGGTTCATGTATTCATCAAGGGCACCAAAAATGTCCTAATTTACCTCAAAAATGTTAAAAAAGAGTAAAAAAGAAAAAAACTAGACCTAACTGTCTACAATAGGATTGAAATATTCAGATCCCCCATCTATTTTACTGCTAATGCGAGTCAACAAAATTGAAAGAAATGGACAAAGAGCTAAATAAACCATAAATTTTATTACTCAAAAAAAATAATCATTACATAGGCATGCCCCCTTATTTATAGAAATCGAGAAAGATGAGAGAATACAACAACCGATATGGGACTAAAACAAGTCGGGCGGCCTCGCGGTCAAACCGCCCACTATACAACAAATTGTTGAGATTCTCACAAGCTGATCAGAGAGATAGTTCTGATATCAAATAAAACTTTCAGAGCTATCAAGCTGATCACTTGATCAAGCGGAAACGGAAATAGGCGCAGGAACACTCCAACCATAAACTGAGTTAAGTAAATCAGTGACAACGGAGAGTAAACATAGATCTTGTAATATCAACTATCTTTATTACAAGTCAAGACATACACGACGAGACATGATTTCGCCAAGTACAAAAGGAGAAGCAATAAACAAACAAGAACATAAGCAAGGAGGACAGGGGCGAATCTAAGGGGGGCCGACGGGGGCGCGGGCCCCCCCAAGGATTTTGGTAAAATAGATGATGAATTTGTGTTCCTCTCATCGAGCCAATGGATTTTGACTACTTATACGTCAAATACGGTGTCCGAATAAGGGAGAAAAGAGTCCAGAAAGGTGAAGACATTTAATTTTTTTTGTTGGAGGATGAGAAAGTTGACATGATATGTAACTGATTTAATTAATTTTTTTGAAGATAACATATATAAATTTAGTTAAGATAGCTGCAAACAATTTTGATCCCGCGAAGTCCACATTTTTCTTTACTCATAGCTTCTTTGAAATCTTTGAAATAAACATTATCGTCATCTTCAACACGATATAGCACGACGTCTTCTTTACTTAACTCTTGTAATCTTATTTATTTTCTCAGTGTCTCCTTTATTATACCCTAGGAGTACACGAGATCAAAACCAATGAATTTTGACTACGTGTTTCTTTAACTTTTTGAATAGTTTGGGCCCCCTTATTGAAATTCTCATTCTCTACAGAAGCATGCGTCCACACTTTTACTTTGAGTTTGTTTTAATATGAAGTTCTCTTACTTTAAAGAAGAACTTTCATATGTTCTTAGGGGTGTTGACGAATGACGACGACAATGTGGTCAGTCGAATGTTTAAATACTGATGATAATACTTTACACTTTTATTGCAACTCATACTTTGTAGCAATTAAGTCATCTTAAATATTTTCATTGCAATCAACATATTTTTTTCTTGGATTTATTTACTTCATCAAACAAATATTTATTTTTGAACAAACAATTCAAATTGAAATTGTTAATACTTTTTAAATTATCACATTTCAAATTATTGAAAAGTTATTATTATGTATATTGCAACAAAGATCAGACCAGCATCACACAATATTCCATTTATTCTAAAAACTGATAAAAGACTGAGCTCAGATGTCTCTAAATAGATAAGTTACAATAAGAAATAATTCTTTTTTATGACTCAATTGTGATATCTCTACATGTGCAAAATTTGGTATAGACGTTGATCATAAAAAAAAATTCTTCGCCTTTTGATTGGGCCTCCCTAGTAAAATTTCCTGGATCCGCCCATGCAGGCGGACTGCCTCAGAGACCGTCGAGACTGCGAAGTCCGTCGAGTCCGCTGAGACCGCCAAGCCGCTGCTGCACCAACTGATCTACGGAGTCCGCACAGTCCGCGGACTACCCATTATTCTGCTGACTAACTGCTCTGCAAGCCGCCGCCGAACTGAAAGAACAAACCGCCTAGTCCGCCGAAACCGACAGACAGGTTATTGAACTTGGAAAAGCTGGAGGGGAGAAGACTAGCTGGCCGCAAATGTGACCTGCTGTAAACCGTCGATTGTAAACCGCAAGCTCCACTGATTCCTGACCGCAGTCAGAACCAGACTCCTGGATTCACAGTGCTAGCCGCACAACCTGCAAACAGCAACCAGTTAACTCTGCTCAAACCGCGCGGACAAGAAAACCTAGGCCGCAACAATTAACTAACGCTCAACTTACTGTTCATTCAGTTACTGTTGATGTGACGGGGGGTCCTATTTATAGGCACGGAGAGGAGTGTGGTCACCGCCCTAGTGGATAGAATTACCACCCCAGCTCGCAGCTAGCACAAGACACTCTGCAAGAACAAAGCCGGACACCAGGCAATCCGCCAGGCACCAAGGCAAGAAGCCAGTCCGCAACCCGGCGGACACCGCACCAATCCGCACACTGTAGCGGACACAGCAACAGCCCGAACAGCCCGCGAACAAAGCACCAGCCCGCAACAACAAGTCCACGACCAATAGGCATAAATTGCCCAGTCAACCAGCGGACATTACGGACTCTGCAATCAACCTGGACTTGTCACAAATTGTGACCAAGTCCAGCAACCAACCAAACCTAGGCGGGAGCTCGACGGACAAGAGCTCAGTCCGCCAGCTCTACAAGTCAGTCCGCCACAAGCGAACTCAGGACAACGCCCAACCGCTCCACCAGAGCAAGGGCAACAGTCGAAGCTGAAACTTAAGATCTCCATACGCAGTCCGCCACAGGCGGACTCTGTGACTTCAAGAAGAGTCCTCCACTGCCCCGCGGATATATCATCTGTCCGCCCGATATCTACAGGAAATTGCCAACAGCAAAACCAGCTGATCAAGCTGGTCGCCAACACCAGACCGCGACCTCAGACAGCCCAGGCTGCACCACCAGTCTACCAGACTGTCCGCCCAGGCTGCGCGGTCTGCTTGATCAACCCTCACTTTCACTTCACAATTTTCAACACAAATAATGAAACACCAAACATCAACTATCAAAGTCTCCTATCTGCCAGGGAAGACCACTGACACAGGCCGCCAGACCGCAACTGCGGGTTGTCACCAGACCACAGTTGCGGCTACCCACCAGACCGCAGCTGCTGCAAGCTATCGGACTGCAACCGCGGGTTGTCACCAGACCGTAGTTGCGGTTAACAATCTGTCTGTTGCTGCGGCTTCAACCAGACTGTTGCGGCTCCATCCAGACCGCTACAGCTAACCAACAAACCGATGTTGCGTTTCTCTGCCAGACCACTGTGGCTTCATTCAGACCGTTGTGGCTAACCGACTACCCGCTACAGCGGCTTTCTGCCAGACTGCTACGGCTTCCTTCAGACCGCTGCGACTAACCTCCAGACCGCTGTTTCGGCTAACCCTCAGACTGCCACTGTTGCTGTCCACCTGACCGCAAGACCAAACTGCCATGTCGCTGAGATATGTAGACCGCTGCGGTTTAGGCACAAGTCTGCCCGGTCTACCTCAAGCTTCAACACTCTCCCTCAAGCTGGAGCATATATATCTACCATGTCCAGCTTGCTACAAACCTCCTCGGAAGGAGTAACTGGCTTGCTGAAAAAATTAGTCAGTTCTCTCTCTAAGGTAACAAACGGAGTGCATATCTGATTATTCAAAATCTCCTCTCTAATGAAATGGTAATCAACCTCGATATGCTTCGTCCTGTCATGGAAGATAGGATTTCTTAAAATATATGTGGTGTCTTGTTGTCACAGAACATTGGCAGTGGATGATCATAAAGCTCTCCAAAATCAAGCATAAGAGTCTGTAACCACTTCAGCGCGCACGTAGTTAGAGTCATGCTCCTATACTCAGCTTCTGCACTAGACCTGGAGACAACAACATGTTTCTTACTCTTCCAGCTGACCAAAATCCCTCCAATAAAAGTACAGAACCCGGATGTGGACTTCCTATCTTTCTTGTCATCTGCATAGCTCGCATCAGAATATGCCTCAATCTTCAAATGCCACCTTTTCTGAAACAGAAGTCCTTTCCCTGGAAGACCTTTCACATACTCCAGAATCTTCATTGCCGACTGTAGATGACACTCCATAGGAGCTTGCATAAACTGACTCACTCTTCCTACTGCATAGCAGATATTCGTTCTTGTGACTGTCAGATAAATGAGTTTCCCTACAAGCCGTCTGTACCTGTTGACATTCTCAAGAGGAGGTGAGTCCTCACTCCAACACTTGTCATCTTCAACCGACATTGGAGAACGAGCCGGTTTAGTCCCAAAGAGACCTGTCTCTTTTAAGAGGTCCAAGATATACTTTCTATGTGAAAGAACAATAGCCCCCTGGTTTCCTGGATATTTCAATGCTCAAGAAATATTTCGGAGATCTCATATCTTTAGTAACAAAATGCTTAAGAAGATGCTTCTTGGTCATTTCCACACCTTCTCTATCATCCCCTGTGAGAAGAATATCATCCACATAAACAGCAAGGACAACAAGACCGGTCGATGTCTTGCGAATGAATAACGAGGGATCCGCAGCATTTCTAGCAAACCCAACCAATGAAATGACCTCATTGAACTTGTCAAACCAGGCCCTGAGACTTTGTTTAAGACCATAGATAGTCTTTCGCAGTTTACAGACCTGAGACTCCCCCTGAGCAACATACCTATAAAGTTGCTCCATATAGACAGTTTCCTGTAAATTACCATAAAGAAAGACATTCGTCACATCTAGCTGAGACATTTCCCAGTCTCTGTTGACAGTCACCGAAAAAAACACAGATTGTAGTAATCCTCGTCACAGGAGAGAAAGTGTCAAAAAAATCCATACCATAAGTATGAGTAAAACCTTTGGCAACAAGCCGGGCCTTGTAACGATCAATAGATCCATCAGGTAGAAACATAATCATAAAGACCCAGCGACAGCCAACCACGTCAGTACCTGGAGGTGTAGGAACAAGAGCCCAAGTACCCCGTTCAGTAAGAGTACACATCTCTCTATCCATAGCAGCCTTTCAATAAGAGATAACAAGAGCATCTTGATATAAGGCGGGAATAATATTAGCCGAGAGGGCCAGAGAAAAGCTCCTAGACGAAGGAGAGAGCTGAGCATAAGAGACCACAGTCTGAAGAGGAAGTTGTGTACAGAAGCGAACACCTTTCCGAAGAGCAATCGGAAGATTCAGATCTAACATGTTTACTGTATCAGCCCCATCCATAGAAAAGACTACTGGCCTGGGAGCTGGTTGCAGCGGCACAGGAGAAGAAGTAGGGGCAGTAGAGGAGTCAGAAGGAGAAGAATCAGAAATAAGAAAAGAAGAAAGCAGGGCAGGCTCCGGAAGAGGTGTTGGTATATCAGAAGAAGAAGAACCATCAGAAGAAGAAGGAAGAGAGAGAGAAGAAAAGAAGGGAGCATCCTCAAAGAAAATAACATCGGCCGACACATACTGTTTCCGAAGAACATGATCAAAACAGCGATACCCTTTCTGTGTCGGACAATAGCCCAAAAAGATGCCCTTCACAGAACGAGAAGACAGTTTGTCAAGTCCAGAAGCAGGAGAGTGAACAAACGTTGTGCAACCAAAGACACGAAGAGGTAATGGAAAGGGTGTCCCATCAGGATAGAGAATAGAAAAGGGAGTTTTGTCATGGAGAACCGAAGACGGAACTCGATAAATGAGAAAACATGAAAGAAGAACTGCATGACCCCAATAAGACCAGGGAACATGCATATGAGTAAGAAGACTACGAGCCGCATCTAAAAGATGGAGATTCTTACGTTCAGCAACGTCAATCTGTTGGGAAGTATAAGGGCAAGTAGTTTGATGGACCACGTCATGATCCAAACAAAACGAAGTAAACTAATGACTAAGGTATTTCTTAGCATTATCAGTGCGAAGAATTTTAATAGGGGTACCAAATTGTGTACGTATTTCATTATAAAAGGCAAAAAAAATAGAGAAAATCTCAGAGTGTTCACGTAGCAAATATAACCACATACACCGGGAAAAATCATCAATGAATGTAACAAAATATAAACTACCCCTACCAATAGTTTGAAGGGGAGCAGGACCCCAAACATCAAAATGAACTAAATCAAAAGGGCGAGAAGAACTGCGGCCTTGTTTAGCAGGAAAAGAAGATCGGTGATGTTTGCCAAATTGACAAGCTTCACAATCCAGAGTAGAATTGTCGCGAGGTAAATCTGGCAAAAGCTGACAAAGAATCTGAGTAGGAGGATGCCCAAGACGAAGATGCCACTGAAGCAGAGAAGAATAGAGAGAAAAATCAGAAGTAATATCAAGGTAGAACAAGCCATCGCTCTCAGTCCCGGTAGCAATCACTTCCTTGGAATGAGGAATTTGAAAAAGCACAAGTAGAGGCAGTAAAAATAAATTCACAATGCAACTGTTTACAAATAGCAGTAACGGAAAGAAGATTGCATGGAAAATTCGGGACATAAAGGGTGTCATGCAGCTGCAGCGCAGTTGGTGATGAGGACTGTGGAAGGCGCCTTATCAAGGAGACGCAGGTTCGAAACCTGGCGTGCTCAAAAACCCGTCGTGCTGAGAAACAGGCCGGAGATGGGTTCGGGTGCCTGGACTGCAGTCCTGTAGCGGTGCCGGTTGGTGGGCCAAGATGGGCCGGCCCAGGTGTTGGGTGCGGCAAGCCTCTGAGTGATCCAGCCGGGCCGTTACATAAAAAGTGCTCAAAAACCCACCGTGCTGAGAAACAGGCCGGAGATGGGTTTGAGTGCCTGGATTGCAGTCCTGTAGCGGTGCCGGTTGGTGGGCCAAGCTGGGTCGGCCCAGGTGTTGGGTGCGGCAAGCCTCTGAGTGATCCAGTCGGGCCGTTACATAAAAAGTGCACTTTCCACAGTCCTCATCACCAACTGCGCTGAGACGCGGGTTCGAAACCTGGCGTGCTCAAAAACCCACCGTGCTGAGAAACAGGCCAAAGATGGGTTTGGGTGTCTGGACTGCAGTCCTGTAGCGGTGTCGGTTGGTGGGCCAAGCTGGGCCGGCCCAGGTGTTGGGTGCGGCAAGCCTCTGAGTGATCCAGTCGAGCCGTTATAGTAGCCAACTGAGCGGTTCCAAAAGTAGCAAGAGAAGACGTGGGCTACTTGGAGGAATCAACAGATGTTGGACGAAGATGATGAAACTTGGTCCAACACCGATCAACCAAGTGACCAAGCTGGCCACAATAAGAGCAAAGATGCTTGGAATAACCACATCCACCACCTCGACCACCAGTACGACCACCACGGCCAGCAGAGATGTCATGAAGAGCTGGATGAGCCACAAGATCAGGAGACAAAGACGGAGAAGAGAGCAAAGGGCGTTGAAGAAGAGTAGTAACAACAGATATCCGAGCAGCAGTAGCATCTAGAGTCGGAGTATCCGCCTCTCCAAGAATTTGCTGACGAATCATATCATAGGAATCTGACAGGCGAAGCAAATAGCAAACAACCAGAAGTTCCTGAAAATGCCTGTGTTGTTCAGCCAGATCCGCAAAAAAATGCGATGCTGAAGAAGTTCAGCACAAAGAGTCTGAACCTCCTGATAGGCAGATGCATGAGTCATGACTAGTCGAGCAAAAAGATAAGCATACAGAGTATAGATTCACGAAGTTTGCGCTCCCTTGGAATACAAGGCGGCTAGATGATTCCAGGCAACCTTGACCGTCGGATCATGCCGGATGAAAGGAAGGCACTCGTCAAATAAATTGTTGGCCAACCAAGTCTGTACCAACACATCAAAAGCATCTCAATCATCAAAAGAAACAGATCCAGAAGGAGGAGGGTCATCAGTCAAATGATGACGTTTGCGCTGAGAACGTAAGAGAAAAATGAAAAAGATACTCCAGTCAGGATAATTTGGACTTGTAAGCTTCGAGGCAGTCGCCAAACTACTAGAAGCAGAGAAAGAAGAAGTAGAAAGAGGAGGAATAGAGAGAGTAGAAGGAGTATCCATAGAAACAGAAAGAAACCGCACGGTTTCACAGAACAAACCGCGCGAAAAAACAGCGCAACAAGCCGCGCGAACAAGAGGAGAGACCGCACAGTCTCGGTGTCAACGCACCAGCGGCAGGAAGGAAACCGCGACCAAAAAGCGGAGTTCGCAAAAGAGAAGAGAAAAGACCGCACGGTCAACGTGACAACACACCAGCGGCAAGAAAAAGAAACCGCGACCAGGATGCGGAACCCGCAACGAAGAAAAGAAATCGCGCGAACACAACAAGCAGCAAAGACGCGCGGTTAGCAAAGAAAGTCGGGCGAACAGAAAAGCCCGGAAGAAAACGAGGCGCAAGCACAGCGAGAAGCAAGGGAGGGAAGGGAAAGAAACCGGACAAACCGGAAGAAGCTAGACGAAGCCGGTAAAAGAGGCCGCGCGGTTAAACAAAAAAACCGCGATCTGATTGAAGCAAAGGATCGGTTAGCTTTGATATCATGAAAAAAATGGACAAAGAGCTAAATAAACCGCAAATTTTATTGCTCCAAAAAGATAATCATTACATAGGTATGCCCCCTTATTTATAGAAATCGGGAGAGATGAGAGAATACAACAACCGATGTGAGACTAAATACAAGTCGGGCAGCCTCGCGGTATGACATGGTCAAACCGCCCACTATACAACAAATAATAAAACACCAAACGACAACTATCAAAGTCGTCTATCTGTCAGGGAAGACCGCTGATACAGGCCGCCAGACCGCAACTGCGGGTTGTCACCAGACCGCAGTTGCGGCTACCCACCAGACCGCAGCTGCTGCAAGCTATCGGACTGCAACCGCAGGTTGCCACCAGACCGCAGTTGCGGTTAACAATCTGTCCGCTGCTACGTCTTTTACCAGACCACTGCGGCTCCATCCAGACCGCTGCTGTTTTCACTGCTAGACCACTGCGGCTTCATTCAGACCGATGCGGCTAACCAACAACCCGCTACAGCGGCTTTCTGCCAGACTGCTACGGCTTTCTTCAGACCGCTGCGACTAACCTCCAGACCGCTGCTTCGGCTAACCCTCAAACCGTCACTGCTGCTGTCCACCTGACCGCAAGACCAAACTGCCAGGTCGCTGAGACATGTAGACCACTGCGGTTTAGGCACAAGTCCGCCCGGTCTACCTACAAGCTCCAACAAAAGTGAAAGGGGGAAAAAGATAATGGCATACACACGCAAGTTCATGCGGTTCCAGATGAAAATTTGTATCCCATTTCAAGCATCTCTAGGTCCATGCAAACTGTAGAATGTAAATAGAAGGATAGCAGAAACCACATTAAAGAAATACATTGCTTAATTGGAAGATCTGTTTGATATAAATCAGGAAGTCTATAAGAAATAAAGAACATGCAGTTCTCACAACTTTTTTTTGCATCTTTTTGATGTTTGCCTTTTTTGCTCCGTCTTTGGTAGTAAAATTTCAGTAGAATTCTTAGTTAGTAAAATTTCAGTAGAATTCTTAGTTACCTTAATTACTGCCGACTAGAATATCATTGGACAGACTAGAAGATCATTGGACTAAAAACTGATGCAGGATAGGGATGACACGGGGTGGACTCACTAAATGCAACCTAATGTGATGAAAATTATGACTATGCAAGAGTGGTCCGATTTAAAAATTACAACCGTAGTTATTTAGTATAAAATCTAGCAGTAAAAAAGGAAATTGCAAACTTTGTTGATTAAAGAGAACAAGTGAATTTGCAAACGAACGAACCGCAATTATTTTCAAGCATACACAAAATAAGTTCCGCAAATAGTACAACAAAATAACCAATAGCACAATATGATAAAATCCACCACAATACGAGTTGTCAATAGTAAACAACTAAAAGAAAATGACTTTACTACAATTCACACATGTAACTGGCGGCAAGGCAGTTGTTGGTGGGCCTCCCGGGGTTGTAGCGCGTGGAGATGGTTTAGGTGGAGGTGGGTTTAGATGAGGAGTTGAGTTTAGGTGGAATCCACGGGAGAATGGGGAAGCGGCTTAGATGAAGAGGAAGGGGAGGCGGTTGAGAGGATGGAATCCACGGGAGGGGCGCTGGAGGGTAGTTGTCGATGCAGGCTACAGGCTTGGACAGGGAGGAGGAAGGGGTGTCGGGGTGGAGAGGATCGGCCGACTCTGGTTGGCACTAGGACGGAGTAGAACGATTGGCTTGGTAGTCGCGGAGATGGAGGAGAATGGCCGGGATCGGGAGGGGTCGGGAAGAGGGCGGCGAGTAGGGACGAGAATACCCGGAGTCACACCAGGCATGGAGCTTTCTGACGTCGCACCAGAGAAGAGATCAGGCGGTTCCAATTTTTGTCAAAACCCACGATAGCCCTCCATGAACCGCCGCCTGGCTATTTTATAAACCCTGAAATAACTGTTGCAGCATAACCACATCAGAACTTCCCAAATCGGACGGCATATAATGTTTCGGCCGATCGGACACTAAATACAACTCAAAAATTAAAAATTAAAATATGAATTTGATTCGGAACAATCATCTGGACGCAACCACAAACTCTAATCGTCCGTCCAGGCAGCAGATTACCGCCTCCTGTGAGAATACATGTGCGTCGGTCGTGACGAGCCATCAAAAATTCTATGAGAATCAAACTTGATCTTCTTATATACTTGAACATCAGCAGCAGAAAGGTAATTTTCCCTTTATGATGGGAACAGTTAATTTACAAAAAGCAAATGCTATTGAAAGAGCCAAAGAGGGATAATTACTAGTGAAACATTTATTTTCTTTGAAGCTGTTTCAAGTTCAGGGATAAAGGTTGTATTTTATTTCTTGTATGTCTCGTATGTTCTATTGTTATAATGCAAATTTTTTATTTTAGTTCTTGACGGTGATATTTTTTAGGTAAATTTTTTTAGAGAGATGAAGAAAATACCAACTTTTTGTAATCATGGTTATCATAGCCCTGTTGAATGTTCATGCAGAATATTAATCAACGTAAAGCTGCAACTAGCAATATATTCAGGCAAAAGGAGTTCAATCTCCAAAATCTTGGCCTAGGAGGACTTGATGGAGAATTTATAGACATTTTCCGAAGGGCATTAATTTGCTTCTCGTGTTTTCCCGCCCCATGTTACTGATAAGTATGTCGTTTATCTACTTCCATTGAACATGAGGTCATTAATATGTTCCTTTATAAAAAATTTAATGTTCTATTTATAGATTGAATATCAAATACACGAAGGGAATACTGCTCTTTGGGCCTCCAGGAACAGGAAAAATACTTATAGCACAAAAAATTGGGAAGTTGCTCAACGGAAGGGAACCAAAGGTATGCTTTACTTAACTAATTAAACATCTTGTCTGCCATTAAATTTGATAATCAAGATGCTCTACCTATTCCTTTTTAAAGTAAACATGTAGATTGTCATACAGAATCAGGTTATTTATTGAAAGCATAGTTATTTATTGAAACGATGTTTAATTATTATTTTCACATACTCAATCATCTTTGTAGTCTGTAGATGGTTTTGTTCTTCCATGTCTTAGAGCTTTGTAGTCTTGTAGATGGTTTTCTTCAATTCTGTTAATACTATATTGTATTTTATAATATTCTTTATTTGTTTAGGTTTAGTCCCACACCGTCTGTGGTGTTCTACCTTTCTCCTCTGCTCCTATATGCAGACCCCAAGGGTCCTTGTTTTACATATTAATACAAAGGCTTTTGTTTTTCCTAACATGGTATCAGAGCCAGGTTCCTCCTAATTTTTCCGTGCTCGCGCATCTGCTCGCACGAAGCCTCTGTTCAGACGGCTCTGCCTTGCCGGACTCCTGTCAGCCCGCAGTTGTTCATCACGCCAGTCCGCCTCTGTTCCCGCCAGTCCGCCTCCCGCCGGACTCCGTCCCGCTGTCCGCAGCGGTTCCTCCCGCAGCTCGCCAGCCCGCTATCCCACTCAGCTCGCTATCTCGCTATCCCGCTCACCCCCTCCCGCAGTTCTCCAGACCGCATCCCACCATCCTGCCATCCCGCCAGATCGCTATCCGCAGCCCGCCAATCTACAGTCCACCATCCCGCAGCTCGCCAAAACCCCTGCCTCCAACTGGCCGCAGCCCGCCATCCCGCCCAGTTCGCACGTTTGCCGCAGTCCGCAGCTCGCCTGGTTCGCCCCGCTTGTCACAGCCCGCATCCGGCCACTGCGACTTGATCTGCTGGCTATCTGTCTGCCCGCCTTCTGCTCAGTCTGCAGCCCGCTTGTCCCTGCCCCGGCCGCCCAGCTTCAGCCCTGCCCCTGCTCAGGCCGCCCAGTTCCTGTCCAGGCCGCCCGGTTTCTGCCAACCTGCCCAGGCCGCCCACCTCCTGCCCAGGTCGCTGCACGTTGATCCGCAGGCCGCTGCAAATCTCTCTGCAGCATCCTCTCTGCTCGGCTCCAGTTCTCCATTCCGGCGTCATGACCACCCCATTGATCTCGCCTCCTCTGAAAGCCACTTCCTTCCAATTGGCCACGGCCAGCGACTGGTCCGACTGGGCTCTTACTGTTGAAGCCGCTCTCTCCACCCGTGATCTCTGGGATCACATCATCGGTGCTTCTCCCACCTCTGCAAGTTCTACTGCTATCAGCTCTGCCAGCACCACCGCTGCCGCCACCACTCCTGATGATGCAAGTCTTTGGCAACATCAAGACCAGGCCATTCGGGCTTACCTCCTGGAATCTGTTGCTCGTCCACTTCTCACCTCCATTGGTCGCCTCTCCTCAGCCCGCGCTATGTGAGAGTATCTTCGGGATTGGTTTGTTCCCCGCGGTGGAGCACGTCGTCATCGTCTCATCTGTGACTCTCGGTCTGCACGACAGGAAAGACGATCCATTCAGGATTTCTTCACCCTGATGAGCACCTTCTGGCATGAATTGGACTCTATGATCCCTTTACCCTGCGGCTGTGCTCGCTCCTTGGAGTTTCAGCGTAATCTTTCCGAGGGCCATCTCCATCAGTTTCTCGCTGCTCTGCGACCCGAGTTTTCTCTTCTTGCAACCCAGCTTCTTCATCGGGTTCCTCTTCCCACCTTGGATGAAGCCCTGATTGCCCTTCTTGATGAAGAGACTCGCATTCGTCCTCCCTTGGATCCTCCGCCTCCTCCTGGGGTTGACACAGTTCTTGCAGTTCGACCGCAGGACGACACTATTACCTGCAACTACAGTAAAAAGGTTGGCCACATGAAGTTTGAATGCCCCACCCGTCCCCCACGTTCTGATGACAACCGTCGTAACAACCGTGGTCGGGGGCGTGGTCGTGGACCCAGTTCAAATCCCACCGCGGCAGCTGCTACAGATCGACTACAACGTCTTGAGGAGTTACTTCTTCAGTCACCACTGCTTCAAGGCGCCACCCTTGCAGCTCACAGCCTGTCCGTCGCTCTTGGTACTACTGTTGTTCGGGCTCCCCCAACTACACCTTGGTATTTTGACTCTGGGACCTCCTGTCACCTCACCAACGATTCCAACACTCTCATCAACTGTACCTCCCACCCCTCTCACATTCAAGTCACCACTGCTGACGGGGGTTCTGTCCCCATTAAGCAGTCTGGCTCGATCACCCCAAAATCTGCTCCCTCTGGACACCTTACCCTCTCCAACATCCATCATGCCCCTCGCCTCCACATGAACCTTATTTCTGTTAGCTATCTTTGTGATCTTGGCCTAACTGTTTTCTTTTCCTCCTCTGATTGTGTTGTGCAGGATTCACGGACGGCTCAGAGGATTGGACGGGGCCGTAGGACTGGTGGTCTGTATCAGCTGGAGTATCTCACGTTCCACCATCAGTATCCCCATCACCTTCTGTTCTTTCTGTTACCTCTGATGTCGACTTGTAGCACAGACGTTTAGGTCATTTGTCCGGTGACCGACTCTGAAGTGTTATCCGTTCCGGAGCTTTGGGTCGTGTACCTCCCCCCTCTCTGTTTGTACGGGTTGTCGTTTGGCAAAGCACCTTGCTCAATCATTTTCTAGCAGTGCTTCTCAAACCACAACCCCCTTCGATTTGGTGCATTTTGACACTTGGGGCCCGGCCCCCATTGCCTCTCATTCTGGATATCTTTATTATACAAGTTTTATTGATGACTTCTCTCGGTGCGTTTGGGTTTATCTTTTACGAAATCGCTCTAAAATATCCACTGTGTATCACACGTTCACCGCCATGCTTCATACTCAGTTCGGACGTCACATTAAAATTTTTCGTTCCGACTGCGCTCAGGAATTTCTCTCCTCCACAATGCGCGACCTCCTCCACTCCCACAGCACCCTCCATCAGCAGTCCTGCCCGCACACCCACGAACAAAAATAGGGTCGCCGAACGCAAACACCGCCACATCATCGAACTGTCTGTGCCCTTCTAATCTCTGCCTCTGCTCCTCATTCCCTCTGGGCCGAAGCTGTTCTCACCGCGGTTCACCTTATCAACATCACTCCCTCCTCGGTAATCTCAGAGGTCACTCCTTATGAATGCCTGTACTCCCGCCCACCAACCTACGCACCTCTCTGCACTTTTGGGTGCACCTGCTTTGTTCTCCTTCCTGTCCAAGAGCGCACCAAACTCTCTGCCCGCTCGGCTCGTTACATCCACTTGGGCCTCAATCCCCACCACAAAGGATATCGTTGTTATGACTCAGTGACTCATTGCATCCGCATCTCTCGTCATGTTTCTTTCCTTGAACATGAAATGTTCTCTTCCTCCACATCACACCCACCAACACTTCTCATACCAACGACTGCTGCTCCACCACTCACCCTTCCTCTGCTTCATCCTGTACCCACACATCCCAGGAGTCACGTTGCTCCTACATTGTTACCAGATAACCCTCCAACTGAGGATTCTCCTCCCACAACAGCTCCCTCTCCCGCTCCTGCTCCTGATACAGCATCGTCTGACGCTCCGGCCACCTCTCCGCACGTGGATCCTGCTCCTCCTCGGCGTAACCCTGCTCGCCTTCGACACCCACCTGCTCGCTACGACCACAGTCCTGCCAGGTATAACCCCTCTGCCCTCAACACGGCTACATCCTATTCCCCTGCATTTCAGGCCTTTCTTACCGCTCTCCACTCCCACCGGGTTCCCCAGTCATACCAAGAGGCAATTGCACATCCCGAATGGCAGCAAGCCATGGCAGTTGAACTTCAAGCTTTCCACAAAACCCATACCTGGGACCTCGTCCCCTGTCCTCCTGGCGTCACTCCTGTCAGTTGCAAATGGATATTCAAGATTAAGACCCGCCCGGATGGGTCCATTGAGCGACACAAAGCCCGTTTAGTTGCCCGTGGGTTCTCCTAAGAGCATGGCATCGACTACGATGAAACTTTTTCACCCGTTGCCAGAATGACAACCGTGCGCACTTTACTTGCAGTTGCTGCTACCCAGGATTGGCCGTTACTTCAGATGGACGTCTCTAATGCTTTTCTTCATGGTGACCTTGCAGAGGTGGTGTATATGGCTCCTCCACCAGGTCTTTCCGTTCCCACCGGCCACGTATGTCATCTCCGTCGGGCTCTCTGCGGTCTCAAACAGGCCCCCGCGAGCCTGGTTTGAGCGCTTCCGCACGGCTGTTCTCAAGGTCGGGTTCATTGAGAGACAAACTGATCATGCTTTATTCACTCGTACTTCTCCCCAGGGCTATGTCATTCTCCTTCTCTATGTGGATGACATGATTATCACTGGCGATGACAATGCCACCATTGCCTCTCTTCAACAGCACCTTCGCAGTCAGTTCGAAATGAAGGATATGGGGCCCCTCCGGTATTTCCTTGGGCTGGAAATCTCCCGATCCAAACGTGGCATCCTGGTTTCTCAACAGAAGTACATCTCCGACATCCTCTCTGTTGCTGCTCTCACTGACACCCGAACAGTTGATACTCCGATCGAGCTCAATCTGAAACTCCTCCCCACTGACGGCGAACCTCTTCCAGATGTATCCCGCTATCGGCGCCTCGTCGGGATGCTGGTTTATCTCACTATGACTAGCCCTGACATTGCCTATGTTGTTAGCTTTGTCAGTCAGTTTGTCCAAGCCCCTCGCTCGATTCACTATGTCGCAGTCCTCCGGATTCTTCGCTATCTACGCACCTCCATCACCAGGTCACTATTTCTCTCTGCCACCTCAAAACTCACCCTTCGAGCATTCTCTGATGCTGACTGGGCGGGGGATGTTACTACTCGTCGCTTCACTACTGGCTTCTGTATCTTCCTGGGTGACTCTCTTATATCCTGGCGTAGCAAGAAACAGGACTCCATTGCGCGCTCCAGCACTGAAGTCGAGTATCATGCCATGGCCTCCACGATCGTTTGGCTTCGCCGTCTTCTATGTGATCTTGGTGTTACCATATCCGGACCCACTCCTTTATTCTGTGATAATCGAAGTGTTATACAAATTGCCTCCAACCCGGTGTTTCATGAACGGACGGAACACATCGAAATTGATTGTCACTTCACTCGACAAGAGTTCCTCGCAAACACCATTTCTCTACCGTTCATTGCCTCCGAAGAACAAATAGCGGACTTCCTCACCAAGTCTCTCACATCTGCTCGATTCAGATATCTTATTAGAAAACTCTCGGTTCATGATCCACCTTGAGTTTGAGGGGAGATGTTAATATTATATTGTATTTTATAATATTCTTTATTTGTTTTGGTTTAGTCCCACACCGTCTGTGGTATTCTCCCTTTCTCCTCTGCTCCTATATGTAGACCCCAAGGGTCCTTGTTTTACATATTAATACAAAGGCTTTTGTTATTTCTAACAAATTCACTGCTCATATTTATTATTATTTTGTAGAATTTAACAAATTTTTATTTATTCGGATATTATGAATTTAGTAGAGAATTATAGTGACTCGTCATCCTCGTCAGTGGAGAATGATGAATTCATAAATCCTGACGCAAATACAATCATTACTGATCTTAATGTTTGAGATGTGGAAGTAGCAACCATCTCCACTGGCTCCACTCCCACTGAACCTTCATTAGGCCAACAATCTACTGAAGTTGAGAAGGACAACAAAGGAAAAAGAAAAAGAAGTGAAGTGTGGGAGCACTTCAAAGTTGAAAAATGAAGGTTAAAAGTGTAAATATTATTTTCAAATTGCAATGTAAACATTGTTTCAAAACATACATGTATCAATTATCTGGATCCACTTCAAATTGTGTAAGACATATTAAAACATGTTATAAGCTTATACGGGTTAAGAAAAATCAAACCACATTCAATCAAAAGAGAGTCAATATGGTTGAGGATGATATTCAAATGCCACTCATTTGGGTGTCTGGATCTTATGATTCGGTCAGCATTAGGCAACTGCTAGCTAAGTTCATAATTATTGCTGAACTTCCATTCTCAATTGTTGAGCAACCATTTTTTAATGTCTACTCTAAAGCTTTAAATCCTAATCAAGTAAAAATTTTAAGGCATAAGATGAAGAATGATTGCATGAAATTGTATGAAATTGAGAGGGATAAACTTTTGAAGGTTCTTAAAAAGGTGGATAATGTTGCACTCACTAGTGATTGTTGGACATCTAATCAATCCATTGATTATTTATGCATTATTGCTCATAATATAGATTCTGATTGGATTCTCTAACATTCAATTATAAATTTCTTAGATCTTGATCCACCTTATAGTGGTCAAGTCATATATGAAGCAATCGCTCTTGACAATCCATCTACGTATAATATAGTTGCAAGATATTTACAACAAAGTTTTGCAAGTTTCAATCTTACAACAAAGTTTTGCAATCACAACTTGATGTGGATGATTTAACAAGTTTTCTACCATATGAGATCACCGAGATTTCTACTAATGATTAAATTTACATTAAGGTATTCTCTTTTTTATTCGGTTCTTGTCATAAAATTTGTAAATGGGTATCTTAAAATTGTAAATGGGACTTTCCTCTGGCCGCAGGTTTTGGAAAAATGCTGCTAGATCAAGCAGGTACCGATGCTCATTTTACATTTTTTCTTGCATTGGATATATTCTCATTTGATTTATTCAGAATCAGCTCATTTGATCTGGGTGTGTAAAGTTTCTGTACATTTGACAAATAATAAATTGTTTAAATTTTTATCTCAAACAAAAAAAGACCTCAGTGGTTGGTTAATTGGTTTGGCGCTTGAACTCAAGAGCCTCGGCCTCTCAGTTAAAAGGTTATTGTAATGCTAGTGCATACATATTTTTTTTATTCTTATGTTATTATTTCTTAAATGATATTTTCAACAATACAAGGAATGGGGTAGCATTTGAGCTAATATATGAATTTGATACAATTTTGGTAGATTTTTCATTGTTCTAACTTCTAAACTTAATAGTTAAACAGATATTTGTGCCCATGTGGATAAGGGTTAGTTCTGAAAAACGTGCTTCTGCTGTTGAGCTGTTCTGCAATTCATGTCAACACATAACGCATAACCTTTTTTACCTCCTTTTCTTTATGCTGAAATGGTTTATTTTAGGTTCTCCAGGCTTTCTAGGTTCATTAGCTATTCTACAATTCATTCTACAAATGTCTGAACTTTTTTGACTGTTGTTTTCTTGTGATGACTTACTCATTTTTGAAGGTGATCATCTTTATGGGGTCAAAATTGTCTGAATTGTTGGGTGTTTAGGAATTGAATACGTGTGGTGGAAGAAAACATTCTCCTTTGCTAATACTTTATCTTTTCATGCATCAGTCAAATTTAAGTCAGTACAGATTTATAATTTGTTAGTTTTCTGTCAGAACAATTACATTTTTGAGGATATTAGTATTTTGACATCATACGCTGAGAGTAAAAAAACATGACAAATAGTTTTGCTAATTTGACAGGTGAGTTTTTTTTTATTATTATATATTAAGGAACAGAAGCGAAGCTCATATTGTAGATTTCTATAGCACAATCAGGCATCAGCTCAAAGTTTAATATTTTGTTGGAGTGTTTGTCTAATATGGACTCTTTATGAATTTTTATTGAATTGTCTGTGGACTTTTATTAGACTTTTTATGTCTTATGAATTATTTATTTTGTAATCTTGTTATATTTTTAATCAAATACTTGATTTGGGAAGTAGTTTAATTTTCAAATTTCTTCTATATGGGATTTGGGTAATTGTTTTTATTAACATTTTAGTGCTTACTTGGCATGCTAAATTTTCTTGTCTTATTCTTTTGGAAATAATTGTCCTTGAATGTCAAAAAATATATAATAGCAATTTTTTTTATAAAGCTCAAAGCCTCCAACTATATAAAGACCAAGTGATCAACTACTCAACGTCATAATATCCTACATTTATTGTGATTTTAAAAATGTCTTGAATGATGCTTTTTATATTTGGTAAGTCTATAATGTATTAATGTGTAATAAATTAATTTTTAAAAAAAATTAACTTTTATAAGTATAATGTACTAATAATTAATGTGTAATAAATTAATTTTTACAAAAAATAATTAATTTTGAGCTGACTCGAAATTGATTCGAGTTGGCTCGGAATCGAATCGATTTTGAACCGAGACGGCTCGACTTGAAATCGATTTGGACATCAAGTTAATTTCGAGCCGACTTCGAGTCGAAAATTTTGATTAGAGCCGAGTTGAAATCGCTCGAAATCAACTCGATATCAATTTTTTATAACAATTAAATTTTTGAACAATTATTACAAAAATTTTGATATCTAATAGACTAGCAGTAGGGGTGCAAAAAAGTCCTAATGACAGGCCTAGGCCTCCAGGCTTTTTTCCTATCGGGCCCAGGTCAGGCCCTGTTTAAACCGGACCTGGAACTTAATGATATAAGGGGGGTCTGTCTGAGCCCACAAGACCGGGCCCAAGTAGGCCCCCAAAAGAGATACCTGCTGTCAAAGGGCAATAGGATTCCTGGGCGCCAACCCAGCAATTAAATGTCGGGTTGTCTGCACAGCATTTAATGTTGGGTGGCACACCCAACATTTAATGTTGGGTGTGGCCGCCCAACATTTAATGTTGGGTGTGGCCGCCCAACATTTAATGTTGGGTGTGGCCGCCCAACATTTAATGGTGAGCGGCAGCGCCCGCCCAACATTATATATGATGGGTTGAGCCCAACATTACTATAATGATGGGCACTGTCCAACATTATTAATATTATTAATGTTGGGCGCTAGCGCCCAACAGTAACTGGGCTTCAGGTTGGGCCCTGGCCAGGCACCAAGTCGGGCCCTGGACAAATAACGGGGCATAATGAGCCCCCTTAGGCTTGGCCCAGGCCTAATCGGGCTCGGGCCCGGGTAGCCCCGGACCCGGGTAGACCCGGACCCAGGCAGACTCAGGTTCGGGCCAAATTTGCACCTCAACTAGCAGGATAATAAACGCCGAATAAAGTTGTTGATCTATAAAAACATTCTAATAAATTCATATAATTTTCAATTATTTCCCAATCAAAATCATGTAAATCATGAATTTTATAACTAGATAAAATTCCATAAGTAGCGATTTTTTTCGCACGACTCTTTTTAGTATTTTATATGTTAAATTTCAGCTTATACACATGTCAAATTTAGATTTTAAAAATTTATGACCTTGTGCACTTACAAATTTTTTAAATGTGGTCTTTTTAAAAAAAATTATAAATATATTACAACATAATACAGATTTTATTAATAAAGGACTCCATATAAGTTAAATTGTCTCGCACAATTAAATTTAAAACGTAGCATGCGCGGCGAGTATGAAAAATTATACCATTTAATATTGGTTTCAAATCTCGTTTTAACCACTCGATTGAAATCATATTATTAGTAGCGTTATCAAAAGAAATACTTATAACTTTATCTTTAATTTTAAATTCTCGAATATATTATATAAATTAATTGATAAATCATTTGACTTGTATGCGATGATTCAAAACTCTCAAAACATATAATACGTTTGTTTAGCTCTTATGAATTGGGATCGATCCAATGACAAATAAATACATATATACGATAGTCCTAATTTTATGCTCCTACTCCAAATGTCACTCGTCAAACTTCGAATTTTTCAATATAATTTATTAAATTTGTTTTGATTACATATATGATTTGTATGCATCACACCTAAGTGTGGATCAATTCACCTCATGATATTTGGCTGAAGCGTTGGTGTATATACGCGGTCTCGTCCTAATTGTCGTAGTGACTGAATGACAATTCACGTTTATGACGTTCTCCATTTGCAGCTCTTGGTGACGCATTTGATTGAACGTCCAAATTGGTCTAACTCCTGAAATTTGTGCTTGACTTGACTCCAAGGCTTGTTTAGAAACGCACAATTTGATATGTCGCATGAGCGTCAAGTTTATGCTAATAGTCAGTAGCTTTGAACAATGATTGCATTTCGTAATAAATTTAGTGCCGACCCGCACTCTCTCAAAGTGCTCCCAGATTAGAGTCATATGTTTGTGCTTAACAACTTCATGCGCAACAGACGAGGAGGATAATGTCATCGAGGAGAAAGACGCCATACTTAAAGAGGGAGAATGAGAGAGTTATTGAGACTTCATTTGGTTCGGCGGTGGTGGGTCGATCCGGCGGGTGGAAACGGAGTGTTCGAATCGGAGGGGGATGGCTGCTCCAAACAGAGCTTTTTGGTGCGTTTCTCAAGGCGGGCGGGTGGAAATGGAGCAAACGCCGCCGGAGGTTCATTTGTTTACCCTCCTTCCAGCGGCGTTTGCCCAAAACGGAGCAGCGAAACTCCCAAACAAATAGAGCCTGAGTGAATAAAAGAGAGAGAGTGAGTGAATGTGTGAGAGAGAGTGAATATGATAGAAAGAGGGAGTGAGAAAATTCACCAATAGATCTAATGAGAGGGAGGGGTTTTTTATAAGATTTTTTTATTTAAAAAACATTTTTTATATATTTTAAAAGCATAGAGTCTGGCTGCCAACCAAGGCCCTAGGTTGGAGCTGGCAGGCAAGAAACACTTGTTGTAGGCCTCCCAAACCTAGCCGTTGACTACAATGGCTATCAGGACTGGGCCCAGGTCAGGCCTAATTCAGGCTTGGAATGGGCCTGCACAAGCCTGGTCCCAAGTCGGGCTTAGTACCAGGGTCGGACACCATGTCGTTTTTTTGCATAAAAGGGGGCCTTGTTGGGCCTCCAGGGGCCTGGACCGGGCCTAAGCGGGCTTTTGCTAGGTCGGGCTCAATCCGGCCCACTGGGCCCAACTTTTTGGGACACTCCAAGTGGTAATGTTGTAATGGTGTGTACCACCACCTAAATTTAAGTAGTTCAATCTCACTGAAATCAAATTTAGTCTTATGTTAATTTTACTAGAGTCCTATATACCTATGATGGAATGGTGACACTAGGCCTATATTTTTATGTCACACGACTGTCCAAGAACGTGAACTTACGATTTTGCCCCAATTTATATTTAAAAGTTAATACTATTTATAATAAAGACAATTGGTCGGGCTCGAGACCATGGCTATTCATGCTCATGGTAACCCGTCGGCTCGAGACTGACAAGGTGCCCACAATTACCTGTTGACCCGGTAAAACCACCGACCCGCCAAACCGGGTGCAAGTTTCAATAATTAGGAGGCCTATCTGTTGCGGAAGGGAAAAAACACTTGCAATTAATTGAAAGAAAATACAGATACAAACACGAGGTATGCTTGTGTCCAACTTCTGGAGGCTGGTTCCTCCAAGAAGCCCTTGTCCAAAGATGGAGACCCAAACCCTAATGATCCCAAAGATGAAAAGAAACTCTCTTATACCACTTCTTTATATTGAGAGGGGGCTCACATAACATTAACCATAAAACAGTAAATGAAAATACAAGATATAATGATACGTTACGCGCACGCGCGTAACAATACACCCTGCCGAGAAAAATCGACCTTGTCTCTAAGGTCGAGTGTGTCGCCCGCCAGCTAGTAGTGAAATGCCCGCGGGTGGGCATCCGTAAGAGGTGCCCGAGCGCCGTCGGCGGTACATCCGCGATCATAAGATTGTCAAAGCCAGCCATGTTGATCTCGTTCACGTCCTCTCCGATAATAAGGCGGAACTCCTTCACCGGACAAGCATGAGTAGGCGAGTATGGATGTTTGCAACAGAAGCACAGACTCCTGTCCGTAAGTCATTATAATCTTGGTTGGACAAGCGGTGAGTAGGGACATACGGTTGTTGCGTTGGCCCGGAATGGGTGGGCGAGGTGGAGGAGGTGGCGGTGACGGTGGTGGTTGTTTAGACGGGGGGAGGAAAGTATGGTTGGTAGGGAGGTTTGACGGGAGGCCATGAGGAAGGAGGGTCCTCGGACATCACCAGAAGTAGGCTTCCACCAGTGGGGAGAGTTCATGCCATGTTGGACAGTTAGCGGTTCAGGGTGCGGATGCGGGCTCAGATGTGGGGTTGTAAGTGTGAAAAAGAGCTAAATAAAGGCAAATTTTATTGCTCTAAAAAGATAAACAATACATAGGTATGCCCCTTATATATAAGAAAATGGGGAGAATGAGAAGAATACAACAAGAGATGTAGGACTAAAAATAATCCGCGCGCCTATGCGGTTTGAAAATGTCAAATCGCAACACTACACAAAGAACTGAAGAAGATCACCCAGGGGCAACAGAGGAAAGCTACCAGACCGCCAGTACAAATCGCCAAACCGTCTGTTAGTTGTCAAACCGCCAATACTAGAGCTTGACCGCGGCTGCGGTTAACACCCAAACCGTTGTTGTGGCTACCCTCCAGACCGCTGCTGCGGCTAACCTCCAGACTGCAGTTGCGGCTAACCAACAGACCGCTGTTGCGGCTAACCAACAGACCGTTGTTGCGGCTAACCAACAGACCGCAGCTACAGCTAATCATCAGACCGCTGCTGTGGAAAACCTCCAGACCACTGAACCAAACCGCTAGAACAATGAGACTAGCAGACCACTGAGCCAAACCGCCAAACCGGGGAGACTAGCTGACCGTTGCGGCTAGATATTAAACCATCTGGTCTCTTCAAGCTTCAACACTCCGCCTCAACCTGGAGCATATATATCTACCATGCACAGCTTGCTACAAACCTCCCCAAAAGGAGTAACTGGTTTGATGAAGAAATCAGCTAGTTCTCTCTTTGAGGTAACAAACGGTGTGCAGATTTGATTCTTCAAAATTTCCTCTCTAATGAAGTGACAATTCACCTCGATATGCTTCTTTCTCTCATGAAAGATTGGATTCCTCGAAATATATATGACTGCCTTATTGTCACAGAACATAAGTAGGGGATGATCATAAAACTCTCTCAGATCAAGCAAGAGTGTTCGTAGCCACTTCAACTCGCAAGCAATCTGAGTCATGCTTCTATATTCAGCTTCTGCACTTGACCTGGCAACTATAGCCTGTTTTTTGCTCTTCCAGCTGACTAGATTACCTCCAACAAAAGTGCAGAAACCAGATGTAGACTTCCTATCTTTCTTATCATCAGCGTAGCTAGCATCAGAATAAGCATCAACCTTCAAATGCCCCCCTTTCTGAAACAAGAGCCCTTTTTCTGGTGCACCTTTTACATACTCTAAAATCTTTAGAGCTGACAGCAGATGGCATTCTCTGGGGGCTTGCATAAACTGACTCACCCTTCTCACTGCATAACAAATATTCGGCCTTGTGACTGTCAGAATAAAAGAAGTTTCTCACAGCGGCTTCGTCTGTATCTGGATACATCTTCAAGAAGAGGTGAGTTCTTTACTCCAGTACTTTGTCATCTCCAACAACCTGAAGCCATTTGAGATTGAACTCATGTTTAG